>CANYCX014531999.1:0-17847 GCA_948193385.1 Breynia disticha f. nivosa | reverse complement strand
CCACGTGTACTTCTCTATTTCTGGGGAAAAAATATAAGTTTTGGTTGCTCGAGAGATCGTTCAGAACCTTCAAGATTCAATTCAAAGCTTGAGAGAAAGGAGAAGAGAGAGAGAGAGAGGTGAGGAAAGAAAGAGAGATTTAGTGAGAATTTGTAAATTTAGTGAGGGAAAGGATTCGAGTTGAATCAATCAAAATCTCGAACCGGGAATCCATTGGTAAAGTCAAAACAGGTAAAATTTGAAGTTTATCGAAAAATTTTACAAGTTTTATTGGTAACATGATTATTGATTATAGAAATGATTATTCAAAAGCTTATAGAATTAATTGAAATTTAGAAATTTTAGAAGTAAGATGAATTTGGAGATTTCTAGGGTTAGGTTTAGGGTTTGCAAGGTTGAGTAGCAAGTATAATGAATTCATTAGGGCATGCTTATAATTTTCATTATATTGGATCTTATAGAAAGATTCATATGTATTTATATAAGACGATCGACTAGACGGTCAGGGCAGGACCAGAGCACGCAGAGGTCTGAGTACTTCAGTTGATAGGTGAGTAGTCTAACTCACTTTAAATACAAATTTATATATGAATTATGCAATTGAATATGCGATAATGAATGATTGATCATTAGACTATATGAATTGCAAAGAAATGGTAAAATGTGGAAATGGTATAAAATGGTAACGAATATATGTTCATATGACCAAATTTTGAACAGGTACATACGAAAGAAAAATGCAAACAGGAACGTTACGTTTCACATTATGCAATTGTATGCGGCGATATACGATATACGCGAATATAATATGAATGGTGATGATATGGTGAGGATAATGTGTTGATATGTTGAGGTGAGGATTGGTGATATATGATCGATCATACATAGAGAGATTTATACTGTAGGGGGATCCTTTTTATAAGATCATTTCTATATAGGGGTTTATACAGTACATTATTATGCTACAATACACATAATCGATTACATTGCATGATAAACAATCAAACTTACAGGAGTATCACTATTTGACTTACAGAATGAATACCTGTGAATGTATATGGTTTATTATGTTGCATTTATTTGTTATTATTGATAATGGATTTATATAATGAAATGATAGATTGGTTAATTTAATGACTATTCACTGAACCCTTAACTCACGTAACTGTAATTTTTGTAACGCCCCAAAAATTATCCATTTAATGTTAGAATAATGTTGAATATAAGTTGTATGTATGTATAAGTATATATATGTCGGGGAATCGTAGGAAGTCGAAAACAAAAAGTTGGCCTGGAAATGCTGAGTAACGTACGTTATTTCTTGAATAACGTATGTTACCACTTGAAAAGATTGAATAACGTATGTTTAGTGGAAGAATAATGTACGTTATTCTTCCCTGTTTGCCCATAACTACATTTTAATTTATTAACGTACGTTAATTGTAAAATAAACATACGTTATCAAGAGTCCAAACATGTCATTAAAAGGGCAGAAACAACCTCATTCGGGGAGAAACACATCCCCAAACCCTCCCAACATTCTCTCATCCTCCAAATACCTTCCTAAGGTTCCCTAAACACCAAACCTAACCACAAACTCGTGGATTTCAGCGGATTAACATCAACACGATTCCTCCATCCGATTCCTACACATTAGGGCTTTTGAGAGCAAAGAGGTAAAATCCTTGTTCTAAGCTGAAATGTGTAGGGAATTCAGTACATTTGGTACGGTTTTGTTGGGTTTTCATATTAGTTTATGAATCCATAAACATTTAACGGAAAACGGTAGATTTCGAGAGATTAAAGGATTTAAGGTTTGTGGGAAATTTGGGGATTTTGAGGAAATTGGTTAGGTAAATGAGAAATTAAGCATAGAATGTTGTATATAAGATTAAATGTAACATGATTTGTGTAGGAGGTGATAAACGGAACCCGAATCAAAGATTTGTGTTGAATCGAGTTTGCGGGAACTCGAGGTAATTGTTTTTTGACGCTTAAGCTTATGTGATAAATGTTTTCTTTTGATGAAATGGTAATGAAAATGAGCTAAAAGAAAGACTTGAATTGCTTATGCCTTTATGTGATTCTTTGGGAATTGGTATGGGTTGCTTGGAAATTGTGTGGATTGTGATTGGTATGTTGTGAATGCTAAAAGATGATAGTAAAGTGTTATGAGAATGTTATCTTGATGGTTTGATCAATGTTGTAAGCATGGTTTGAGTGTAAGTAAGTTGTGTAAAGAGACTTATATCTTGTATAGTTTGCTTAGAATTTTGCGAGTTATGATTGGTGTGTGTTGACTTGTTTTCAATTGTTAATGATGATGATAAGACACTATGGAAGTGTTTGTTACTAAAATTGAACGTAATTGGTGAGTTGCTTAAAAGTAAGTACGTATGAAAAGAGAAGTGTTTATGAGCAAGTGATGGAATAAACTTAATATGTTTGGCTTATGACTTGTGGTGGTTGTTTCTTGCCACAAGTTGGCATTTGATAAATGATGTGATAAATGTGTATGAATATAAGCATGACACTTATAATGAATTATGTTTGAGCATCCATGTGCACATTGTGAATGTTCCTTTATGATTATAGTAATGAACTCCTATGAGTTACATATGATGTACATTTGGTTTATGCCACAAGTTGGCCATATGAGCATGGTGGCTTATTTTGTGATATGGATGATTGTTGCAGAACATTCATGTGCATGTGCTATTGCGAAAGTTTGAGATGAGATTTGGAATGTATGGAGTTGCATTCACACATATCATTGTTGTATTAGCATGAGCACCTTGTATGTTCATGCATTAAGACGAAAAAGATCTTATGGCTGACATGTGAAAAGGGAAGACATGTTGTTCTTCCACATGAAAAAAAAGGATTAGGCCAAAATTTGAGAACACAAGAGTTTGCCTCTTGATGTTATGTTTATGCCGAGCAAAAGCTCGATGCCAAACGAGGCCCGAAGAAAAGAAAAAAATGGGGGATTAGCCTAATTGTGTTAAGAAGAGGGTGGAGTCTCTCTTACATTATGTAAAGGGGTTTTTCCTACAGTGGCAGAGATCGAGAGGAGTCTCTCTTGTGAAGTTTAAGGCTCTGGAGCACAGCATTTGTGTGTGGAAATGCATTAACATTACATTTGCATTCATTATGCATACATGTTATTGGTTGCATGGAAAATGAATGCAAGTTGATTATGGTTATGATATGAGCATAACTTGTGGTTTGGAATGATGGTAATATATGGTTCATATGCTTGAATGAAATGTGTATGTGTTTATGAAATTTGACTATGATGAAGTGATTTGATTATACATAAAATGTTAAGTTGTATGAGTTGTATGTTCTATATGGACTTGTGTTATGTGTGGAAATTTGATGGTGAAAATGATGAATTATATGGTCTTGTTTGTGTTATGAAGAATATGAAATGGCTTAAAAGAAAAAATAACTGATTAATGTATAATCTATGTTATGTTAGGAATGCATGAATTGGTTTAATGAGAACTTAAGATGAATGGTATGATATGTATGGTGGTGAAATTGGATTGTAAGTAATCTGAAAAAGAAAGGAATGTATGATGAATATGTACATGATTGTGTTGTGTTTGAGTTATTGAATCAAGATTGTTGTGTGTGGTTATAAGAAGTGTAAAATGGTTAGTTAACAGGCTAATATGGTTGTTTGGACTTGCTTGAATGGTGTATGAAATGCCAAAGTCTCAGAATTGAATTAAATATGGACAGAGTACTTCTGTATCATATTAACGTACATTATATAAGTAAATAATGTACGTTAATGTCAAATAATGTATGCTACACATAAGTGTAACCTACGCTATTCTTATGCTGGAAATGTAAGGATGAGCTGATGAATAAAGTACGTTAGTGTCTTGATAAACATACATTAATGTGGTCCAGAAACCTAGTTTTAGCCCGAATACTGTATATCTAAAGTGAGATAGTGATCTAGGATGATTCCCTAGTACATAAAACACTTAAATGAATTGCTTATGGCATGACAACGATGAGCTATTAGGAAATTTAGGGGTGAATACGACATTATGTTCCTCGAGCACACCCGTGTTGGCCGAAGGTTCCCCTGCACCTCAGCTTAACAATGCTAGGGCAGCATTTACTAAGTATTTGTTGAATGTTTTATATACTCACCTTTGTATGTGTTGAATGTTTTGCAGAGTGATAGGTACTAGTGACAGGACTACGTCTTTGGTGAGGCTAAACGGTGTGATACTGAAGGTCGAGCTCCATGTTTTTGGGTTATGTTATGTGTATGCCTATGTCATTTTAGTATAGACAAAATGTAGTATTATGGCATGCAAATGTTTTCCATTGCTTTCACATTTTGAATTTAATTTTGTGTATGGCAAACATCGGTCGTGTTAATGTGTTTGAAGAACTATATTTCTAATTCCTCATCTCTCGTATAGTTTAGGTTTTACTTTCTTCTCTCGCATATTGTTTGTTTGAAAAGAAAAAAATGGTTGCCAAATCGGCATGTATTTGAAAATTGAAGTTTCAAAAATTAGGGTTCACAATTTTTGTTTTAGGATCTAGTAGAGAGCTGAGATAGAGGTATATACTTGACAGGTGGGTCAACTACTACTCTCGAACTATTTTCTCTCTCCTCATCAGAGTTAGGCCTAGGAGTTTGAGTGTTGTTGCATGTTTTGCCTGTTTATATGGCATGTTTGCTTGATAGATTGTTACGAATGTTTTGTTGTTGAGATTGATATTATATATATGTATATATCTGAGTTTCTTGTTATTTGAGACTAAAATAAATGTTTGAGGTGCATGTTGATAGATATAAATTGGGAGTTGCTTGAGAACTGTTAACAGGTTAAAATTGTGGTATTGGAGTGCAATATATGAATATGGTTATATCCAGGTTACAACCATTATATACCAGTTCTGTGTAAAGTATGAACTTTGTATATTCCAGAATAACCGCCGTATTAAGTTAACATAAAGCTTAATCTATGGATATGTTAACTAATACGATCAATATTCTGAGTATATATCGGAATAACTGTAAACTGAATATATGATATAATTGTATGTATGTTTAAGAAGTTTAGTAAAAAGACTAATGATGAATAACGATAATGAACTATGTGCAGATTATAAGAAAAGTTTTAAAATATACGTACTTATATGGTAACATTATTAATTAGTATGTAATTAATACAGTAAAAGAATAGAATGTTTTATTTTAGTATCAGAGCAGGGATATGATCCCTGGATATGTTTTTGATATGTGAATTGTGATTTGTAGTTGCATGTGCATTGTGTGAAATGTGTGTTTAATTGGCCTTATTTAATTTTATAGATATGCCAGAGCCTAGACATTCTACAAAGAGAGAGGGAGTAGCTGACCCTACAATACAACTATCACATGCAGGATCTAGAGATACACAGTATGATCCTGACTATCCACAGTATGGACCAGCCTATCCCTATCCACCACCCCCACCTTACTATCCTATGTGTAGAGATCCACCTCTGACAGATTATCATATTTGAACTAGAACTTTAAGGAATTGAAGAAATTGGGAGCTGTATAGTTCAGGGGTACTACAAATCCATGACTGGCACATGAGTGGTTGGATCAAATTATTAGAGTTTTTGAGATGATGCAGGCTAGTACAGAGGATAAGTTAGAGTTTGCGGTATCATTATTGTAGGTTGATGTGCATGAATGGTGGAAGGCAGTTCCCCATTCTTTGGAGTTTTCACGAGTTATATCTTGGGAGGATTTTTCACGAAAGTTTAGGAAGAAGTACTTACTAGAGGTATATTTGAATGCAAAGAGAAAGGAGTTCTTAGTTCTGAAGCAGGAGAAGATGACTGTAGCCAAGTATGAGTTATAGTTTACCTAGTTGTCACATTTTGCTGTAAGCTATATTTCTACTAATAGGGATAAATGCAGGTTATTGAAGATGGTTTAAATAAGAACATTAGTAAACAAATACGAGTGAGTATACAGTATTGAGAGATGCGACGATTAGAGCTAAAGAACTTCTTAAGGTTGAGGATGATGATGAAGAGGAAAAACAAGTAAACAGAAGGGAGTAGTAGCTCTAAAAGAGTCTAGCAGATCGGGTAAGAGGACTGAGCTTACCCCTACTCATACCGAATTTTGAGGATTTACCGCAGGTCAATTACGACCATTTTGTTATCCGGCTTATCGCAGTAGAAGATCTGGACGGAGAGGACAAGGTAGCTCAACGACGGTGTCAGGACCTGCTAGATTTGCTTGTCCACATTGTCAGAGGATTCATTCAGGTGAGTGTAGGATGTTGATAGGAGGTTGTTATGTGTGTGGTCAGCAGGGACATTTTGTAAGAGCTTATCCTGAGAGAGGAGCTAGAGGTGATATATCGAGAGATTTTTCTCAGACACAGTTAGTTGTTCATAGTAGTGATCTGATGGTTACGACCAATGGTACTCGAGGATTGGGTAGAGGAGTTGCTTCTACTTTAGTGTTTGGCCGAGGCAGAAGAGCCTTTGGTATTCAGACTCAGGGAAATGCTAGAGTTTTTGTGATGTCTCGATAGGAGGCAGTAGACGCCCATGAGGTTATCACAGGTGAGTTACATTTATTTGATGTTTCTACTTATGTATTAATAGATCCTGGTTCTACACATTCATTTGTTAACCCCAAAATAGTACATGTATTGAAAGCTAAACCTGAAACATTGACACAGAGCCTAGGAGTTCACACTCCATCAGGCAAAATGATATGGGTACATATAGTATATAGAAATTGAAATACAGATACAAAGTACAAAATTGATAGTTGATTTAATTTTACTAGATTTGACAGAGTTTGACATGATATTAGGTATGGATTGGTTAGCTCGTCATTGGGCTAAAGTGGACTGTTATACTGAAGAAGTAATCATTGAACCTAAAGAATAGAATAAAGTAATATTTTGTGGAAACAGAAAGATTGTTCCTAGTTATCTAATATCTGCTATTCAAGCCTTTAAGTTGATCCAAGAAGGATGTGAAGCTTACTTAGTTCATATAATAGACAGAATAACAACGTATGAAAATGTTAAAGGAATACCAACAGTAGATCAGTTTCCTAATGTATTTCCATAGGATCTCTTAGGATTACCTCCTGATAGAGAGACAGAGTTTACTATTGAGTTGATTCCTAGTGCAACACCCATATCCATACAGTCATATAGAATGGCACCACCTGAATTACATGAATTAAAGAAACATTTACAAGAGTTACTTGATGAAGGTTTCATTCAACCTTGTGTTTCACCTTGGGGAGCACGTGTATTGTTTGTTAAAAAGAAAGATGGAACATTATGGTTATCTATAGATTACAGAAAACTTAATTAAGTAACAGTGAAAAATAAATATCCATTGCCCTGTATTGATGATCTACTTGACCAATTGAAAGATGCCATAGTGTTTTCAAAGATTGACCTAAGATCCGGGTATCAACAGCTAAAGATAGCACAGGAAGACATTCCAAAGAATGCTTTTTGAAACCAGTATGGACATTTCGAGTTTTTAGTCATGCCATTTGACTTAATTAATGCTCTAGCAGCATTTATGTCACCGATGAACAACATATTCCAGTCCTTTCTCGATCATTTTGTGATTGTCTTCATAGATGATATACTGATTTATTCAATAAACACCGATGAACACAATGAACATTTGCAAATAGTCTTGTAAATTTTGTGAGAAAAACAGTTGTATTCAAAACTTAGCAAATATGAGTTTTGGTTAGATCACGTAGTCTTCTTGGGACACATGATATTCAGACAGGGATTATCAGTGGATCCAAAGAAAATTGAAGTAGTAATGAATTGAAAACCTCCTAAGACAGTTACAGAGATACGTAGTTTCCTAGGTAAGGCAGGTTACTATTGTAGATTTGTGGAGGGGTTTTCGATTATAGCTGCACCGCTGACATGAGTACTAAGAAAGAATATTTCTATCTAGTGGAATGATCAATGTCAGCAAAGTTTTGATGAATTGAAATACCGAATAACCACAGCTCCAGTTCTTACGATTCCTTCGAATACAGGAGGATTCGTCATTTACAATGATGCTTCATATCAAGGGCTTAGATGTGTGTTGATGCAAAATGGGAAAGTGATAGCATCTGCCTCTAGACAACTCTGACCACATGAAACTAATTATCCAGTACATGATTTAGAGCTTGTCACAGTGGTATTTGCTCTAAGGATCTAGAGATATTATTTGTATGGCGACACATTTTAGATTTTTATAGATCATAAAATTCTAAAATATTTGATGACCCAGAAAGAACTTAATATGCGACAAAGAAGATGGTTAGATTTGTTGAAAGACTGTGATTGCACAATTGAATATCATCCTAAAAAAGCGAATGTGGTTGCTGATGCACTGAGAAGAAAGTTGTGTGTTTTTTATATTTAGCTTACAACTAACACGTATGATTGATTTGATAGCTTTACGAAGCTTGAATACAAAGCTAGAGTTAACTGAATCGGGAGTGTTAATAGCAACATTAATTCGACCAATGCTATTAAGAAAGATACAAGCAGCACAGAAACAAAATGAAGAGTGCATAAAGATGATTAAACAGATTGATCAGGGTATTGAGACCTCATTTCAATTGCTTGATGAGTTATTGATGATTGCATCCAAAGTATGTGTACCTGATATCGAGGGGATTAGACAGGAGATACTGGATGAGGCCTATAATGCTCCATATGCTATACATCCAAGAATGAAAAAAAATGTACAATACTCTAAAACAGCACTATTGGTGGCCCAATATGAAAAAGGAAGTAGCTAAGTTCATATCTAGATGTCTGGTATGTCAACAGATAAAGGCTAAACATCAGGCGCCAACAGGAAAAGTTCAGCCATTATCGATACCAGTTTGGAAGTGGGAACGAATAACTATGGATTTTGTGATAGGTTTAACACAGACACAATAGAGTAAAGATGTAGTTTGGGTGATTGTAAATAGACTGACTAAAACTGCACATTTCTTACCGATTAAAATTGGAATCTCTCTAGAATAGTTGTCAGTATGCGATAGACAGTCTGATTACATGGTATTCCTATTTTTATAGTATCAGATAAAGATCCTAGATTTACTTCTAGATTTTGGTAGACATTACAGAGTGCACTGGGTACAAAATTGAATTTCAGTACTGCTTTTCATCCACAAAAAGGTGGTAGACAGAGAGGACTATATAGACACTAGAGTAGATATTGAGATCTTGTATTCTGGAGTTTTAAGGTTCTTAGGATCTGTACATACCATTGATGGAATTTGCTTACAATAATCAATATCATAGTAGCATTGGTATGTCACCATATGAAGCTTTCTATGGACAGAAGTGTAGAAATCCAATTTACTGGGACAGAGAAGGGGCAAAAATATTTGAAGGACCTAAATTGGTACAAGAAGCAATTGAAAAGGTTGAGCTGATCAAAAGTAAACTGAAAGCTACACAAGATAGACAGAAGATTTTTTACAATCCACATAGGAGTGAAATGTAATATAAAATCAGAGAAAAAGTGTTTTTGAAAGTTTTTCCCTGGAAAAGACTAATGAGATTTGAAAATAAAGGAAAGTTAAGTCCCAGATATGTTGGACCATATGAGATTATAGAGAGGATTGGTCCTTTAGTCTACAGACTCTTTTTACCTGTAGAGTTAGCACAAATTCATGATGTTTTTCATGTGAGTGTGCTCAGAAGATATAGATCGAATCCTACTCATATTATACTAGATTCTGAGGTACAGATTTTAGAAAACCTAAGCTATAGAGAAGAACCTGTACAGATTGTGGATCATATAATGAAACAACTACAAACTAAATAGATTTTGATGGTTGAAGTTCTCTGAAAACATCATAATCTAGAAGAGGTAACATGGGAAACAGAGGATGGAATGAGGAAAGAATATCCATAGTTATTAATAGGTATATTTTATTTATAATGAGTAATTACATTTGTATATAGAAACATATAAGATAGAAAGAATACATATAAAGTATATAACTTTAGATATCGTTGTAAAGAATAGAAGTGAATTTCGAGGACAAAATTCTTTAAGGGGAGAGATTTGTAACATCCTCGTCCCAAAATCACATAATTAATGTCATAAGAAAAATAATTAATAAGAATAAAAAATTAGTCAATAAAATGAAGAAAACAAATGATTAGAAAGAAGTTTAAGAAAGGCTGATAGGAGAGTGACAAAAGGGTGATGTGAAGTAACTAAGGAAAAGGAGAAAACTCCAAAACAACCAAGAACACGTGGTGGAGAGAGAAAAATGCATGGTGAGTACGACCACTCGTACTCCACGCCCACCACGCATACTTCTCTGTTTCTAGGAAAAAAAATATAAGTTTTGGTTGCTCGAGAGATCGTTCAGAACCTTCAAGATTCAATCCAAAGCTTGAGAGAAAGGAGAAGAGAGAGAGAAGTGAGGAAAGAAAGAGAGATTTAGTTAGAATTTGTAGATTTAGTGAGGGAAAGGATTCGATTTGTCGAATCGATCGAAATCTCGAGCTGAGAATCCATTGGTAAAGTTGAAACAGGTAAAATTTATGAGTTTTATTAGTAAAATGATTATTGATTATAGAAATGATTATTAAAACGGTTATAGAATTAATTTAAATTTAGGAATTTACGAAGTAAGATGAATTCAGAAATTTCTAGGGTTAGGTTTAGGGTTTGCAAGGTTGAGTAGCAAGTATAATGAATTCATTAGGGCATGCATTATAATTATCATTATATTGGATCTTATAGAAATATTCATATGTATTTATATAGGACGACAGACTAGACGGTCAGGGCAGGACCAGAGCACGCAGAGGTCTGAGTACTTCAGTTGACAAGGGAGTAGTCTAACTTTAAATACGAATTTATATATGAATTATGAAATTGAATATATGATAATGAATGATTGATCGTTAAACTATATGAATTGCAAATAAATGGTAAAATGTTGAAATGGTATAAAATGGTAACGAATATATGTTCATATAATCGAAATGCGAACTAGTACATACGAAACAAAAATGCAAACAGGTATGTCACGTTTTACATTATGCAAATGTATGTGGCAATATACAATATACGCGAATATAATATGAATGGTGATGAAATGGTGAGGATATGGTGTTGATATGTTGAGGTGAGGATTAGTGATATATGATCGATCATACGTAGAGGGGTTTATATTGTAGAGGGTGATTCTTTTTATAGGATCATTTCTGTAGAGGGGTTTATATAGTACATTATTATGCTAGTGTACAAATAATCAATTACGTTGCATGATAAACAATCGAACTTACAAGAGTATCATTATTTGACTTACAGAATGAATATCTGTGAATGTATATGGTTTATTATGTTGCGTATATTTGTTATTATTGATAATGGATTTATATAATCAAATGATAGATTGGTTACTTGATGCGAATTTCTGCGAACATTATTACCACAATCTGCTAGGCAAGTATACCTATCGAATAGTAATACAACTACAGAGTATCAGATGTCGATCCCATGAGGATGGTCAAGTACTACTACTATCAACCTAAAATATTATCTAACCAGACAAATATTGAGTATGAAAAATTTACTAATTATTACTAACAAAACTAGATTACGCAATTGACAGCAAAAAACAAGAATAATGTAAAAGAATTGGGTTGATTCAAATGGAGAAAAGTGGATACCTAGACTCAACTCCTCCTATGACTTCATACTTGTATAACTCAATTAATTTGGTAATTAATGAATATTGGACCGCGGGAATGTCTATCTTTTGCTAAAATATCTCTCAATTAGATTAACAACTAAGACTAAGTTGATAAGCCAAAATCTCTTTTAGACTAAAGCCCCTAATCTAGCATGAAGTTTTATACATTCCTCTATTAGCATTATACTACTACAGAGAAGTTCTGTAGTTCTATCTCTAGGATTGCAGGCAACTCCTTTCAATTATGGGAGACCTAATTGCAAGATGATTTCTCAACCTATCAATGCAAAGTTATGTTACACAATTAAACCACACAATTGAATCTCAATAAAATTCATTAAAACCACAAATCAATCAAGTCATAAGCTATAATTCATCATAGGATTCATCTAATCAAGATATCCATAACAAATCTAGTTCAAGTTCAAACTAAATTCAACAAACAAAACTAAAGATATCCATGAAAAAGATAAAAAATCTATTGGAACTCTGACAAGATCAATAGTTCGAATATCTAGCACAAAAATCTTCGAATTGGTTATCCTCTGGCTCGAATCTCATCTCCTTTCGCTATTAAATCAAGTCTCTTGGTCACCTAAGATCTGAAGCTTTTAAAATCCTTTATATAGTAGGGTTATTTTCGCATAAGTTGCGAATGGCCAGTAAACCGTTCGTCGAGTCGTTCGATTCTGCACTGTGTGAGTTAATGGTGGAAATGGCCATAGGAACGACTATGGAAACCATTTCAGAGGCCATTGTATAAGGGAACAGTGATGAGAACGGCCAGTGTGGCCATTTTGAGAGCTGTTCGGACCTGCACGTATCGCATTTCTTCACGATTCTGCTCCGTCTCGATCCACATTTTGCCATTTTTGCTCCAAATTTCATGAGTGACCTGAAGATATGAAAAATTATGGAAATGATACCTCAATGTCATTGCACACTGTTGATAAATCTAAAAAAATCATAATAAAATCATACCTCAATGTCATTGCAAACTGTTAATAAATCTGAAAAAAATTTTGTTAACCATAAATATTTGCAAGACAATAAAAGTATTATTAAGTGTAAATAGTTGTAAGAAAAAAATCAGAACTCACCCAAAATTAGTTTGGCATGCTTAAAATGGGGATACGACTAAGAATACAAAAATGCCTACTTATTTAAATCAAAAGATCACATATTTTTCTAAAGGTCATTACCAGATATGATTATGTAGTTGAACCGATGCATTCGACTATATAAACTCATCACAGGCCAAAAACAAAAAATTGCTTGATATCCAATTAACACACAAGACATTCTTCATTTTATGAAGCTCCATCACCACAGTATTAGAACCATACATTGTCCTCAATGTATATATAAAAAAATAAAGATGAAATAAAGAGTGACTAAAAATGAAAAATGACAGAAACTTCCCTGAAGACTATATTGTGAGGTGTTTTCAAAAGACTCCTAATGCTTGACTCGTCGACTTTAAAAGAAAGGACTAAAGAAAAGAAAAAAAGAATTAAACATTAAGTATTCAATTCTTCAGTACAAGAGTTCCTAAAAAATAAAATAAAATAAATAACAGATAATAAAAACAAAAAGAAACAAAAGACAAAAATAAAATAAAATAACAAAAGAAAAAAATAAAATAAAATAAAATAAAAATAAAAGGAAAAGAAAAATAAAAATAGAAATAAAAAAGCGTCTACGGCATGTTGCCGTGTCAGTCATTGCCCTCATCTCCTTACTAATCCTCGTCTCTCTGGGGCTGCTTTGGGTAGTATTGTTGATAAGGATCATAGTATGGCTGGTAAGCTGGTGGAGGAGTGTATGGAGGTGGCCGGATACTGAAATGTTGGATTAGATGCTCCACTCAGTGCTCCAGCGCATATACGTGTCCCGCATGCGCCAGCTGCTCTCTCTGCATAGCAATCTACAGCTGCTCTACAGCGGCTAAGGTGGCACTAATCTAGTCAAGCTGGGATAGCTGACCAAGATGTTGTGGTGGCACTGGTGCCTCTGGGACTGGCACCTCAGCTGGCTAATCCTCCTCCGCTACAGGAGGGTGCTCCTCTTCATCATCCCTCATCAACCGGTACTGTCAGGCGTCGCTGACCCAAACTCTGTAACATCCCAAAATTTATTTTGTAGAAATAATTGTTGAAATGATGAAAAATAAATGATTAAATTAAGGTATATGAAGTTTGATTGAAGGTTGATATAAGGTTGATAGGAAATAACCAAAGAAAAGGGAGGAATGCTGAAAATCAGCAAACTACATGTTGTGACAGCAGACTACACGCAGTCGTAAAGACCACGCATAGTCCACTGTCCACCACGCGTAGTATACGAATTTCTAGAAAAACATATAAGTTTGCGTGATTCAACCGACATTCAAGAAACTTTCATATGTTCTACAGAGAACATATCAGGGGGAGAGTTGAGAAATAGCAGAGAGTTTGTTCTTTAGTGAGAAAGATTAATTTAGCAAGAAGAAACACAAATCTTACAAGAAATCAACACAAAGTCAACAAGGTAAGTGGTTGATATATGGTAAGGGTTATGAAGGATATGCTAAAATTTGAGGATTAATTGTGCTTGAACTGAAAATTAATGTTGAAATCCTTGAGATTATGTGTTAATGATTTGAAAGATTCTTTGTATATGGTTTATGATATAGGAATCATGGTAAGAATAGATTGTAGGAAGATTAGGTTTATAAAGGGAATTGTTGGAAATGTTGACATATGGATGATTTAAGGCTTATAAATGATGATTTGATGATTCTAATGTTAGAATCAATGTGCTAATGATTAGTTAATGAATTGTATACGATTAATTTTGTACAGGAGGATCTGTACGACGTTTGAGGAGAGATTGATTCAGTGTTGATATTGTTGATTTTGCTAGTATTCAGAGGTAAGTATTCTATCCTTACTAAATTTGATCGTAAGTGTTCTTACGCTTCCTAAATTGATTCTTAAAATAATTCATATTCAAGAAGGTAGCTTTTCTTTAGGCTTATATAGTTGGCCTATAATGTTGCGGTTGAGAATGCTAGATATAGATGAATCATATGGAAATTGAAATTTTTTGGTTGACTTAGAATTGATTTCATCTAATCTAGTAGATTGAATATGAATATATGATATTGATTAAAAGTGAAAGATTCATGTAAGGCTTGGATTGGTTTTCTTGATTTGTTGATTAATGAGATGAATGAAAATGGTATGTTTATGACTATATGTCCTAGTTGACATATGATTGACAATTAGTTGATTTGTTATGGATATCTTATACCTGTGTGGCATGTTCTCTGTGTGAGAATTCTTGATATGCTTTCTTTGTTCTATTGTTGTGAGCTTAGATTGGTATAATGGAAAGCTTGATACATATGATTCTGTGTGGTGTTAATATGCTCTATGTGAGCTATGTTGTGTTCTAATTGAGCCTGTGTGGTTCATAAATGCTTTGTGCTATCCTGTGTGGTTGTTTAATTGATCTGTGTGATCTTAATGTTGCTGTGTGCTATATTGATTGATCTTTATGATCTAGATGTTGTTAGGTGCTGAATTAAGTGTAATAACCTCAGTGGTTGGAATTCTGTGTGAATTGAATGATTATGTTTGTACTGGCATAATCGGGTGTCATAAGGAGAAAATAGATAGGCACATCCTCCTGTGGATTTATATTTTTCCCCTACAGATCATTTTATCTAAATGAAGCTACAAATACTTACTGAGTATGTTTTATACTCACCCCATGTTTGCTTAAATGATGTGTAGATCGTATATAGCTGCTTTTGGACAGTGACAGAGGTGATCAGAGTTGCAGAGCTTTACGTCAGAGGTCTAGCTCCAAAGTTAACTTTTGATTTTTGCTTTGTACTTATGTTGTACAGTTATGTATATACACACAAAACTTGTGTTTGAATGTTTTTCAAACAATTTGCTTTCGCTTATGTTTTATTTTAAAAAAACTAAACAGGATTGGGCCGAGATTTGTATAAATAGCGTGTATATATTTTCTCTCTCCTCATTTTAAGATTTGATTTCGATATCATTTCTTTTATTATTATTGTTTATCAGGGAAAATTGGTTTTAAATTTGAGTTCCACATTTAGTGGTATCAGAACAGGGATTAAATTCTCTGCGGACTGTGCCAAAATGTTTTGTACATCATGTTTTGGAAGCTAAATGGTTTTGAACTTATTGTTTTCATAACAGATGGAGCCTATAGACGACGTATCGCCTGATCACACTACAGAGTCCAGAGATTCACTTGAGAGACAGGGTCTGAGACTCAAAATTAAAACCATTATTCTCTAAATATTCAAAACCATCCCCAATTTTAATTTCAAATCTCAAAATCTAAAATTTATTTATCAAACATTTTCAAACATGTCTAAGATAAACATGTATATAGAAAAGAGTTATTCAATAATAAATGTGAAATGTACAAATAAATACACTTGTTTTACAACATCTTTTCAAAATCATCCATTTTTTGTGAAATACGTGCTCGAATCCTCCTCACGGCAATCCTGCTATCCTGCACAATCACTTAAAACAAACAAAAGGGGTGAGTATAAAGATATACTCAGTAAGTGTAAACCCAATTTAAGTTTAAATGAAGTGCAGGGGTCCAGTTAGAACAGGTGTGCTGATGAACACGAGGTCGCGTTTATCCCTTTATCCCTAATAATCAATTACTATATTGACATCCAAGTTCATTTGTATTCAAAGTCAATATCCAACACGATGACGTGCTCGTCAGTACAAGGATGTACTATTCTCGCAAAAGCCTATTCATATTCTATTTTAAGGTAATTAGCACACAATAATTTATACCTTAGTTAAATTGTTTCATAGGCTATTCCTTATTCGTTTCATATAAGGTTACATTCTTTTAGCACATAGCACATCTCATAGTATAGCACACAACAACTATAATCATTAAAGAGCACACAACTTTCAATAATCCACACAGGATAGCAAATATAACCACACAGGTAATCATCCACACAGGATAACATATACGAACCACACAGGTTCTAAATCACACAGATATCATAGCATGACATAGATACAAATGTATGAAATGAAATGTCATTGCTAATGCAAATCCACACAGGATGTACCCGGGTTTTACCCACCATAGCACACAGTAGTGGGAAATCTTCTATCGCACACAGTAGAGAATGGCATATAGCCTAAGCACACAGCTCTGAGCATATAGCTCATAAATATGGACTGCACATAGCTCAGCCCTCATCCATACAGGAATAGTACTGCCACATAGGCTTGTGTCACACAGACTTATGCAATATGTATGAATATAATCAATATGAATATCATTCATATCCGCACACAGCAACACTTACACAGAGTATAATATCAATCCACACAGGATTATAATCGCACACAGCTCATTAATTCAATCGTATCACACAGATACTAATCATACAGATTCATGTCGTTAGTATCAGCACACAGCTCGTATCATGCTTTCCTTTGTATCAATTATAGCACACAGCAAATGAATACGAAAGCAGGAAAATATAACTCACACAGAGTACAATTCACATAAGAAAATAATGATCACACCGATTATGAAGCACAAAGAAATATATAACAATACCACACAAGTATAATATCATAATAAATCAAGTCAACCATTATAAGAGGTTCACTTAATCATATCAATATCAACACTTAATCGTATATTTTCCATTTCAACATATAATCAATCCAAGATGGAATCATTTTCAATATTGATTCGTCTAACCCTAACAATCTCAGCAATTCATTATAGGCCAACTATTATTTATATAGAAGCCTAAATAACAAGGTTTACGAATCAATTTAGTAAGTGTAAGAACACTTACCTCAACATAAGTAATTAAAACAAGAAGTTAACATAGCTCAATCATCATTCCTCATTCATAAAGGTTCTCCTGTATGTAATTCACAACATACAAATCATTAATACTCATTTACCAATTCCATTCTTCCTTAAAAGAATCAAACTAAGCATTTGTCAACTTAAAGTCAACTAATTATCATCCTTTCCTTATCATTCATCTT
>CANYCX014531112.1:0-18702 GCA_948193385.1 Breynia disticha f. nivosa | reverse complement strand
TTACAAATTTCTCACATTAAATACATACAATTAACTTATAATTTCAATAACCAAATTATGTTCTTAGTCTTTTCTTGCATCTTTTCTCTATAATTCATTTTTATTTATTAATTTACAAGGTTTAAGATTTTCTTCTCCTCTTCATAACTAGATTCAATTTATGGTTCAATAAACCATAAATTTGTCTTCATTAAGACTCAAATAAACATTCTCAAACTTCCATACCTATCAATCAACTTAATATCAACATTTTTCATTTTCGGATTTTTAGACATCCCACCTTAAATCGCCATTTTCATGGACTTAACCTATGAATTAACACAAAATCTTGCTACCAATGCTTAGTACACATACTATGCTTTCCAAAGAA
Organism: Breynia disticha f. nivosa; assembly: GCA_948193385.1. Lineage (NCBI taxonomy): Eukaryota > Viridiplantae > Streptophyta > Magnoliopsida > Malpighiales > Phyllanthaceae > Breynia > Breynia disticha. The sequence goes on along the minus strand of CANYCX014531112.1, from coordinate 18,332 downwards.
ACAATTTTCACACAATTTGGAGCTCAAATCTAAGATTTATGGCCATTTGAACTTGGACTTAAAATAAAAACGGAAATTCAAAATAAACCTTAAAAATCTTACCAAATAAGAGCTCCCAACTGATTTGTAAACTTCCTAACTCCAAGATTGTGCCATGAATTGATGATTTTAGGTTTGAAATGGATTTTGGTAAGAAGAAGAAAGGAGGCACGTTTGAGAGGGAAGAAGAGAGAAGGAAGAGAAGGAAAGAGAGAAAAGAAAAAGAAAAGGAGGATTTTGGGGAGGTGATGTCGGGTGAGTGGAGTGTGGGGAGATGTAAGATTTGACTTCCTAAGTCCTATCGGGTCCATTTCGTTTCGTAATTTATTTGTCCACGACTCCAAATAATTTTCCGATTTTGAATTTTTTGAAATTCATCTCTTAAATATAATTGTCTTAATATCCCCACTATTTATTTCTTAACAATTATTTATTTTTATTATTGCGAAAAATTTATATGTATTTTTACGTATTTATACGTATTTTTACTGTATTTATACGTATTTTCAGGATGTTACAAGGGCCTTGTTGTTGCAAGCAGGATTGACAAATCGGTTTTGGGGAGAAAGTATTTTGATGGCAACACTCATAATCAATTTACTTCCTAGCAAGGTTCTAGAATGGAAACACCTTATGAGATATTGCATTGCAAATTACCAGATTATAGCAGATTATGAACATTTTGATGTTTGGTGTTTGCAACAAATGTTTCGCCTGAAAAGAGAAAATTTGATAATAGAGCTATAAAAGGAATGTTCTTGAGATATGTATCTGGAAGGAAAGGGCATAAGGTGTATTGTTTAGAGGATCAAAAGAAAATTGTCACAAGGGATGTAGTCTTTCATGAAGACATATTTCCCATGAAACTTAGCAGCAATGTAGCTGAACATATAACACCACTAGTATCGAACATATCAACTATTTTCCCACCTGAACATATTACCACTCTCACACCTGAACCTGATCATACCACCAAATCACTATTGCAACCTGCACCAACTTTTGCCACCACACCAGACACTGCTGCAACTGAGCCACTCACTTGTAATCCAAACCATACCGTACACGAGCCTATATCCTCACCAACTGTAACCATACCAAAAAGGTCCAGGCTACCAACTTTATCTGACCTCTCCAATCAAAATGAACCAACAATAACTTCCTCTTGTGACATACTTAGACGTAGTACTAGAAATAAAACAAAACCTTCTTGGCTAAATGAATACATATCTTTTATATCTAGTAATCTAAATAACCCAACGAGTCCATTAGGTAAACAATATCCTTTATATATACCAAAAACATCATATTTCAATTTATCAAACTTGTACATTAACTTGTTGCATATTGTATCCACTATGCCTGAACCTAAGTCCTATGAAGAAGCAGTTTTAGATGAAATGTGGGTAGAGTCAATGCATGCAGAATTGATGGCTTTAGGGAAGAACCACACTTGGGATGTTATTGATTTGCCACCGAACAAATCAGTCATTGGCTATGCTTGGAAGTTTAAATTTAAATATAACACAGATGTGACTTTAAACAAACCCAAATCACGACTAGTGGCTCAAGGTTTTACTCAAATTGAAGGACTGGACTATCACGACAGTTTCTCACCAGTCGCAAAAATGGACTACAATTCGTGTTTTGATTCATTTGGCAACAATCAATACGTGGGATGTGCAGTAAGTGGACATCAACAATGCATTCCTCCATGGTTTTCTTAAGGAGAAAATATATATGAGACCTTCTAAAGGATACACAAAAGCAAAAGATGGGCAAGTGTGTAAGTTGGTAAGATCGCTTTATGACCTTAAACAAGCATCTCGCGAATGGAATTTCGAGTTCACACATACATTGATTATCTATGGGTTTCAACAATCCAAGCATGATCATTGCCTTTTCATCAAAGCAAAGGCAGGAAGATTTCTAGCTCTACTTGTTTACATAGATGACGTATTGATCATTGGTTCAGATAGTGATGATATTATGGAAGTAAAGCAACATCTTCATAAAAATTCACCATTAAAGACTTGGGGTCAGTTGGCTACTTCCTGGGTGTAGAAATTCATTGCAATGCAAAAGGTACATGTTTGTCACAACACAAATACATAATGGATTTGCTTATTGATGCTGGGATGACAAGAGCAGCTTCTGCAGATCTGCCACTGCCAAGTAATACCAATTATTATCTTGAAGATGGACCTTTACTTGAAGACCCAGCAAGATATCGCAGAATGGCTGGTAGATTGTTGTATCTTAATTGTACGCGTCCAGATATCAGCTTTGGTGTGCACCGCATGAGTCAATTTGTGAACAAACCATGTGAACATCATATGGATGGTGTGATTCATATTTTGTGCTATTTGAAATGTACTGTTCATCAAGGATTATTCTTCTCGGCTCATGCAGATATGCAACTTACGGCTTTTAGTGATGCTGATTGGGCAAAATGTAAATTTACAAGGAAGTCAATCACTGGATATTGCATCTATCTTGGCATCAACTTAGTTTCTTGGAGAAGTAAAAGGCAACAATCAGCGGTACGATCGTCTACCGAGGTAGAATATCAAGGGATGGCAGGCACAATGAGCGAATTGAAATGGTCATCGTATCTACTGCAGGATTTTCACATTTCAGTAACAGATTCTATTCCCATATGGTGTGACAATAATGCCGCAATACATATCGCCTCTAATCCCGTCTATCACGAACGAACCAAACATATTGAACTGGACTGTCATGTTGTAAGGGAAGTTGTGGCAGCAGGTTTTGTAGATTTACGACATGTTATGTCATCACATCAGCCAGTAGATGTGTTCACGAAAAACTTAGCCGCCTCAGCTTTCAATCGATTATGTGCCAAGTTGAGTCTCACTTTAGAGGATGCTCAACTTGAGGGGGGCTGAAGAATATGGATGCAACTGAAGCTAAAAGAATCATAGCTTCAATGCAGCACCAACTCAATCAAGTGAAAAGTTCTAGAATAGTTAGAAGTTTGTTATGTATTGTAAAGGTGTGTTCAAGTCTATAGGAGTTAGTTACCATCCACTTGTATATATATACTCAGCACATGTACATCAATAGAATGAATGAATATCATTCTTCATAGCCAAACACTATTTTCTCTTTGCTGCCTTCTACAGCCTTCTTGACTCTTGATCAGTTTTTCATAGATTCTACTGTAGATGTGAGAAAGTTAATATAGAGAAATTATAGGATGTAGTGATCCTACTCTTATAGATTTTAATTAGTAGAATATTATAGCTTATTATTTTGGAATGTGGGTAGTTAATAGTTGGTTTAGTGTGGGATAAAGAATATAAGTATGTAACTATTTTCATGGATGGAGATGTGAATTAACATTTGATGTTTCAAATTTCTCTCAACTTCTTCCTTCTCTCTCAATCCTTGCTTCTTCTCCTTCCCTACTCCTTTCTTCAGTTCTTTCTTTCCCTCACCTTCTATCAACCTCTCCCTTTCAACTATCTTTCTCCTATCTCTCTCAATCTCATCTCTTCTTCCTTTTCTTCTCTCGACCCTTTCTTCTTTCTTTCTTCTTTCAATTCTTATCTCTATTCTATTGGATTCATAACATAGGAGTTTATTAAAAATATTGTAGATGGATTTCTCTATCAGAATGTAAATTAAAAATTATTTTTAGAGAGAAACAATTTATTCAATGTCTTGTATTTTTTATGCTAACTTATGAGCATGCTTTTGTTATTTTACTTAAATTCTGTTGTCTTTTTTGTTTAACAACAAATGAAAATAGAGAAGATGAAAGCACAGAGAATGTGTAGGTATAATATACTTTCATGACAAGTTACAATGCAATTTTTTTTGTTAAGGCGCAAATCTTAGCATTTTTTTACTAATAAGAAGTTATTTAGAAAGAGAAGATATTGTGTATGTATACATATTATTTTAAAACTTTTTCATCTTAAATGTTAATTTTTAAGATGTATGTACTATAGTAATTGAAGAACAACATATTTTTAATTAATTGTAGTAAGAAGTTGAAGTTATATTTTGACCCAAACAATGTATTTACTAATGAAGGGGACATGAGCACTGAAGTATATTGACAATTCTACACGTGATGATTAAAAATGCACCTCTTGGGAATATTAGAAAAAAAATAACACATCATGATGAATATTGTAAAAAATGTATTGAAATTGCAATGACATATATAGTTACAAAAATAATTATTATAGAAATATGACAATTATTTGTATAAATTCTTGGTTAGATTGAATTTATGTTAAATTAATGAACATAAAAGTGTGTAATCAATATATAGTAGTTAAATGATAATATAGTAATTGAAAAAAAAAAGAATAATCTAATTATCACTTATCAAATAAGTTAGTATTAAATAAACTAATATGCGTATTTTTATTAATACGAAGTATAAAAAAATTAGTGCATTAAAATTACTAAATTATTAATTATTATTCTCGGTATAATTTTTCACCAAACAACCACTAACATATCATAAACTATACAAAACTTGAGATATCGTAGAATGTTGATGTGACTACTACTAAAAAAATATAATTATATAAATAATTCATGATGAATAATTAAAATTTAAATGATAATATAATAATTGTAAACCAACGCACATTTAAATACATAAATATAATTGTTTATACATTCTTTTATTTGAATAAATAATAAAATCATTAATTAATATACATAAGATTAAATTTAATGAACTATTAATAACATTATCAATTAATATATTATTTAATATTGTAGACATATAGAAGTCATAGTATTGGCACATCATAACTTTGGAGAATTTTAAAGAACATCGTCTGTGAAGTCTCTTATATACATAGTATATAGATTGCTAAATGAGCAGGGTCCCTCGCCATGTTCATAAGGACAGAGTGAGCTAACAAGCAGCAAAATTAGATTTATTGACATTTTTTATGTAAATAGCAGTAAGGATGAGAGTGATACATTTACACTCGGCTGTTACAAGTCAAAATTCATTATCCCATTTAGTCGCAATGGATCCTTGCTTCAAAAAATGCAATCTCACAGAAATGCACAAAAACTTTCTAGGTGTGATTCTGGTAAAAACTGCAGCCTTTTCTACAGTGTCCAAGTGAAAGGTGTCTGGCTAAGTAGCAGAATCAGTCTCTATTCGACTTCTGAAGAACAATAACGGTGATATGCCGATCCCTGGAATCTCTCAATTATGTTTAGCCATTCGTATAACTTGCCTGTCAATCTTCTTTCACCGACTATTCACCGTTGTATTTTGTTTCTTTTCCTCAATATGAACATAAAAACCTTTTGGAAATTGTAATCCAGGAGTTCGAACAATATCGCCTCCTTTTATTGATTTCCACCTGAAATTCGGATTCCACAAGGTCAGTACCAGTCTTTCTTTTATATCAGCACAATACTTCTATTATGCCTTACCTGTACTTTGTGACCAAGCAATGTAGAAATACAGCCATCTGTGTTTTAGTAAATTCAGTTCCAACACAAAATCTCATGCCGCCTCCAAATGCCATGAAATGTTTCGATCCACCATTTAGTTCTTGTCCCTGCATCCCACCATTTTTACACTGGTTTTATCAATAGGGAAGTGATGACAAATATACTGAAATAAAAGTTGTCACAACTCATATTTTCGAAGTGATTATTGAATGTTCTTGCAGATAAACGTAACAGACCTCCCATCTCCAAGGATTGAAGGCAAGGGGATCTTCATACTTGGCGGGATTTAAATGTACAGCTGGAGGACAGACCATAACCGCCCAACCTGATGGAATGGTAAACCCTGCATATCCCAATCCAAGTTAATCATTCAGTGACAACTAATATTCTTTGTGTGAATGAAACTTAGTTTTATTGGCGTATTACTACCTACCCTTATACCGGATTTCTTTAAGTGTTTTTCTGAAGATTCCTGGAACTATGTTCGCCAGTCTTACTGTTTCATTGATCACCTGCATACTGAAACTGTCAGTATAAATTGAAATAAACTGATTAATTTTATCAGTTTTATACATTTTGAAAGGGTTTTTCTGACCTGAAATGTGAACTTCATTGATTTGTAGTCTTTCCAATTGAGAGAAGAATCTGCATTCTCTCGTTGTTTCAGAATCGTTTCATGCTCTTCCTGAAAATTTGAGGACATCCTGAGAATGTTATTTTTTCAGCAGAAGTATATATGGATGAAATCTAGTTCCATCACTAACCGTTAATTTCTTCAGCACTAATGGATGTTCTTGAAGAAACTTAATGGCTAAAGTTAGAGCCAGTGAGGTTGTCTCAAAACTAGCAAATAACAGGACAAACATCAAATCCAAAGCAATTGCCTCTGTGAGGATTGTTCCTTCTTTCTGAAGTTCTTCCAGTACATTATCAAAAAAATCAATTTGCTGTTTTCTTGGCTTCGCTCGTCTTTCCTGTAACAGTTTCCTTAACATTATCATTGCCCTTTTCCTACCCTGAGAAAATAAGAAGGGTTAAAAATGAAGATAGGATATTTATGAATTTTGGATGAATATCAGTTACCTGTAAGCATGTGTGATATGCTGTTCCAGGAACATTCAAAGGGAAGGAAATTAATCCTTGTATGAAGGCAACAAAGTTCTCTCTTAGATTCTCAGAGGACTTCTCTTGATCATAACTTATGAGCTTCTTTGCAGTCAGATCAAATATCAACTGTAAGAATCAAATTTTCAATAGAATCAAAAGAAGAAACTCAAAGCAGAATATTTATTATGAGAGAGAGCTGGTGATTGAAATTACACTTGCAGTTGCTTCTTTTAGTTCTGTCGTTTCCTGATGAGACCATTGCTTCAATCTCTTTAATGCTGTTTGTTCAACTTCAGGAAGCATTTTCTTTAGACTCTCTGGACCAAACAGATTAAGCACCATATTTTTCAGGTATTTATACATGAAACCATGTAATGAACCCACATTTTGTCTGCCAAAGATCTCTGTGAATGTGTCTGGATACCAGCTCTGAAACAACTGCCCCTCTTGCTGGAAGATAAAGTGATTGAGATCCGGGTCTGTGGACACGATCACTGGCCTTCCCACCAAATTAGTCCTAAATATTGGTCCATACCTGAAGCAATGGAGAAAAAACACTCAGAATAAACTTACAGCCATGACGAACTCAGGAATAAGTCAACAAGGACCGTTTGTTTTACCTTTCCATCCTCTTCTTGACAAACGGAGGAATATCAGAAGAAGTGTTGGGGGAGAAAAACTGAAAACTCTCACCAAGTAGTGGTAACCCCATTGAACCTGGTGGGAGCTTCCCATTGCATCTCGGGTTTCTCCAACGGTAAACCCAATGTGTGATACATACAATGAATATAGCCACCCCAGTATACAAAGTCCACATATTTTGCAGATTATCTTGGGATGATGATGAAAAAAATTTAAAAAGATAATATTTCTGCAGAGGAATGTGACAGTTTAAGATTGCTAGAAATGCGAAGAGTTTGTGAAGGAAACGTGGGAAGTGCTGGCATGTATCTCAGTGAGCTGCGGGAAGATCTTATATAGAGGGAGGGAATAACTTAAAAGTATTATGGAACAGAAAATAATATTAGTTTTATCATTCATTTTTATATGTTAAGCTGCACGAAAAGGTAGGTGGATATATTCCAAACTAGTGAGAGAATTGAGCTAAATTTCGTAATTTGGAGTTACGAATTTTTACTCTAGTCTCGTCAGAAATCTGTTATCACTCAGAAGTCGCGGATGAAGTGTGTTGTGATGAGGTCCGTGCTGAGAGCAATAACTGTTAGTAGTTGGTGTTAAAAATTGTAATTACAGATGTCATATAATAAGCTTAATGTTCATTCTGTCTGCAGAAACCAATAATTATTATAAACTGTTAATGCCAAAGACGAAGCTTGCATGATGTTTCCTATTTAAACTCTCTCAGGTTGTTGTTCTGACTGATCAGAAAGGTTAGAGTCCACGTAACAGAAATGAAGAAGCACGAGGCAGAATTTTAGCCTTTTTTAAGGAGACAATGCAGGAACAGAAGGTTTCTGTAGATTTGAGATCAAAGAGAGGTTCAGAAGATCTGTGTAACCTAACTAAACTCCGTCTGAAACCAATCTTCAGTACGTCATCAACTAATACTAAAAATCTAATGGTTATTACAAGAACTATATATCATCCATTTCTTCAGGTCTGATGAAGATCTTTGCTAAATACTCAGAGTATCTTTGTGATGCGTTATGCCATTGGCAAGAAATATCATGCTTCACATGTTATTGTTTTTCTTACTTCTTTTATTGCCAGAATTAGATTTCACCATAGATCTGCTGATTTGGCAATCATTAGCATATTTAGTTCGCCAATGTCAATTCTCATTGAACCAATTTATTAAATAAATTTAAACTCTGAATTGTGAAAACTAATATGCCAAAAAATCTGAAGCTAATGAGATCACTTTATTTGCCATTTACATAAAAATTGAACAGGAATAGGCGAATCGAACCGTCAAATCTAAACTGAAACCAAATTGTCGAAACTTGCTATGTCCGGTTCCGGTTTATTAAACTATGGAACCGTAAACCGGCGGTTCGAATTACTTTTAATGAAAATTCGAACTTGTACAGTCGAATGGGAGCCGAAACCACTAGTTTGAAACCAGAACCATAACCAAAATGGCTCGAAACAACTAAACCCAGTTCTAGTTCCAAACTGATTTGCATGTCTACCATCCACAATTTATTAGGAAAAAGTGTAAATACTATGTCGAATTATAGTGTGTAAAAGATTTATAAGTTAAAACTCATAATCAGTCTAAAGGTTTTAGGCTAAAATATATTATCAGACACATTTATGTCTTTATGATTTAGTGTCCCATTTCACGATGTCCACGTTCGAGATATATCTCTTCTCTAAGGCTCTCTGAGTCTAATCGAGACATATCTCCTCAAGGCTCTCGAATCCAATAGAATCATGTTATGCAGTGATTTAGATATGTTTAAAACTACAGTAAAACTTTGTGTGTTTATGTTAGTGAAATAGTAATTCAAAGTAGGTATGCTAAAGCAAGTAGATAAGAAGGTAAAAATTGTATTGACTCATAGAGCACCGTCCTCTTGAGCCACGGACTCAACCTCCTTGCAAAAACAACTACAGATTTTTAGGTAGGTTAGAGTGAATTATGGCCCTCCATTATGTCCAATTACGATTATAAAACTGATTTAATGTGTCTCAATAATGTTGATGAAGCTTCACAGTCTTATTTTTGTGGACTTGATTAATTGCAGCAGGTTAATTTAATTTTTAAATTTTATTAGAGTTTCTTAAAGATACTTCATAAATAAATAACTCACGTTAGCGTTGTTTTAATACATAATATAATTATTAGCAATATGTTGTTATTTATTTTGATTTCTGTAATTTAAAAATAAACGCTATCGAGCAAATCAAAATGTTCTTCAAAATGGAGATTTCCTTTACTGGTTGTGTGGATTGGATGACTTCATGCCTAGGATTTGTTCTCTAACGATCCGACGGCTCAAAATTATTTATTGTGGTTGACTTTACTGATTTGTAGAAAAATTGGATGAATCAACTGGTGTTTTCGGTTGTGGGATGTGTGACACGTGGCCATTGTCAGCTGACACTACCAGCTGTGTGCTACTGTTTGTTTTTTTGGTCGTCCGGCGTTGTTGAGATCATGGCATATAATCCGGTGCCGCCGTGCCGGCATCCACCGCTGATGCATAGTTCAGCTTCTTATAGAGATTTGTAACTCTAGCAAACTTTTCTTCTTCGACGTGTGTTACGTCAAACTCAATTTTTAACGGAAGGATTAATTTTGGATAATTCTCTCCAAAGTACTCGTGTCATCTCAAATTGATAGGTATTTTTAATAATAATAATAATAATAATAATAATAATAATAATAATAAGTAATCGATCCTTATATTTTAGAAAATAATATTAATATAATATCAAACATAATATATAATTGTCATTTATTATCATTGAGTGGTGTTATCAAATCTATATTTAAAAAAAATCATATGTAAAAAATTGAAATATCTCTTTCACAGAAGTATCATGTTTTTGGTCTGAATCTTCCAATATTCTCGATACATTGGTCGAGACTAATCCGATTTCGGAGCGAGAGGCACGACTCCTCCCTCGTGGGGGCGACTCCCCTCGGACTCGAACCTGGGTTCAAGCTTTCATAAGAGAGTTGAATTATCAGTCTAACCAACACCTTATGAGTTAACAAGAGTATCATGTGTTGAGAGTGTTTTGTCAAAAAGAAAAAGTATTGTGAGTGCTATCAAATGTATATTTTAGATGAAGTTAGTTTCAACATTACGAGGTCGAAATTTAATATTTCATTAGAATAAATAAAATCTTGATTAAAAATACGATCGCCAATTAATAAATAATTTAGGTCTATAGTTTGATGGTATAATTTAGGTCGATATCTACACTGATCAACATGTTACTAAAGTTTGAGTCACCTTTGATCAAAATTCAAAACACAAATTTACTTGTTATTTATTAATTTCTGATATAATAATATGTTTTGTAAGTATGTATTTAATATGATACGGATGACATAAATTTAATTGTTATAATATTTATATTATAAATAATAATATTTAATAAAAAAATACCATAATACAATTACAACATGATTAACATAAATTAAAAATCATTGTTAATCGCAACATCGAATTGTTTGAAATCCAAAAGGGACAACAAAAACTCGAATTTCATGCCTCCAATCTTCTCACAAAACTCCAATACAACAAGATCATGAGTGAAATTCATGAAGAAATTTAGAGTGGCAGTGCCAAGTTATCCCTACAAGTGCTAATTGAGAAAGCACACAAAAACTGAAGTGAGTGAAAAATGAAGGCATCCATCCATATTTTCTTAAGAAACTTGCACATAGATGGGATAATATATATTAAGAATTAGAAAAACACTTTGACAACCTATTAAGACCCTCTTTTACTCTATTAATCTGTTGCTTACTCTAAGTTAAGTGATTTAATATAGTAATCAATTAACTTCCTCTTGATAAAGGGAACAAACATTTGTTAATATATAATTCCTATATGCTTTGCTTTTGTCTGTATCCTCCCTAATACAAGGGTTGACCTAATCAGCTGCAATGCACGTATGCTCATGTTGTTGGAATTTTATAAACCAAGTCATGAATCATATGAGTATGATCTTCAACTCACTCTTTCACACCTCTCTTTTATCACCATGGCAGTATAACTAGTGGGCTCTGTGCTGACACGTAAACGTTATATTCTCAATTAATACTTGCTTCGTTTCATGGCACAAAAATCACTACACAGCACTTCCTCTCTTGTCCCATCTAATTCAAAATTTGTAGAACCGACAGGGAACACTCATACCTCCGGGATGGTGGGTGAATTTGTTCGTAGATTTATGAAATTTACTCGGATCCTGGCACAGACACGCAGAAGAAAGAAAGCGAGATACGACCACTTCTTATTGTGTCTATTTTTACAGTTTTTGTCCCTTTTATTGTGCAATTTTTTTGTAGTATCGTCTCTCTTATTGTGTCTCTTCTTATTATACTTTTAACTCATATATTTTAATTCTCTTAAAATAGTTTTTAAATCTGTCATGCTGATATAATAACAAAATACAATGTCAAGAACACACAAACACAATCAAAGAATAAGAAGCAAGGATTTACGTAGAAAAACCCCAAAGGCGGGGAAAAACTAGGAGACCGCAAACACGCGATACCAAAAATTTTCTCTAATCAACAAGTGGGTACAATAATAGTTCTTCTCTAAATACAACTAGAGGCACCTCAAATCATCAAGCTTGCTACTTCAATCAACTAATTCCAACAAAACATCACTTAAAATGGTAAAATACTAAAAAAAATACAGAAGGGAAATATTGTAATTTCTTATAGTTTGGTTCTTGGATCAAGAATTAGACCGTTGAATATGAAGAGGACATTGACAGAAACAACATACTAAAATTTAATGTCAATCGGAGTTCGTTTGGTCATTGATTGGAACCAAAGTTTCCTAAAAAAATTGAGTTTTTCAACATTTTTTCTCTTCAAGCCCATAGAAAATTTGCACATTCTCCCTCATCCAAACATAAAAAAATAGCCTCTTTTATCCCTCTTTGTGGGTTACAAATAACCCTAGTCAATTTGGATCTTCACTTAGGACAAAAGCATCAGTAATTCTTAGTCCATTTAAACTTTTTCCTCACAAAATGTAGGAGGAGATTCATAACACACCCTCCCCTCAATCCCATAATGAAGGTTCAACCAATACCACTCTCCTTCTACAAGCAAGCAACATTTATTTTGACAGAGCCTTTGTCTAACATATCTGATCTATTCTTCTAGTGCTCTATCTTCACAAGTTCAAACATTTATTTTATCAATTTAATATGCACAAGAAAATAGACAAATAAAATGTATTGTCTTATCTTTATTATTCTTTCAAAATGATAAGCAAGTTTTTATGAGACAACTATATTAGAATTAAGGCTCACAGAGATAAAATCCAACTAGTCCTTATTTCCAATCAGGCACAAAACTGAGACCGACTATCCCAGCATGTTTCTCATGCTGAAGACCTGCTAACAACTGAATTAGCATATCAATTACATTGTTTTCACTTGTCTCTTTGTTTATCTTGATATTGCCTCTCTTGATTATCTTTTTAATCATGTGATATCAACCGAGTATGTGTTTAGTGTGATCGAGACTCTTTAATTTGTGCAATCATCATATTACTGTCATAGAAGTACTTTATTGCATCTAAGATATTTGAGACAATTCTTAATTCAGCTATGAACTAAACGACATATTTGACAATCTCTCTTATTGTAGGATTATGTGGAATAGGCCTCACAACGTTATCCTGAGCCAATGCTCTCAGCAATTTCATGCATCTCATTTTTCGATCGAAATTTATTCCCAAGGATTGTTGGGATGCTCTTACCATCTTCTTTTCACAAACGTTTTTTACGAAGCATTCCATCATATATTTTTATTCACCAACAATTTTTGTCGGAGTAGCTTCGTCAGAATCACCATATTTCTTCCTTGTTGTATTGCAAGTTTGACGATATAAATATGTATTTTAGAGTTGAAATTGTCAGATCATAATAATATTATCTAAATTGACATTCTCAAATTTATTTTGGTGTATTTTAATATGAGTCTTCGTAAAGATAGTATTTATCAAGACACTATATCATAATCGTTAGATAAAATGAAAATAAATACATGACAAATTTCACGGCATTGGAATATGAAAAATTTGGACAGACTTCGTGGTAAATTTATTTCCTACGGAATGTGTCAAAATGTCTGACAAATTTTGACACAATTACTGACATTTTTTTAAACCATATTTTTTTCAAATCGTTCTGTTGGGTACTTTCTATTGATCAACGACTTCTGTCGGAATATCTCCGTCAGAATCACCGTATTTTCTTATTGTATTGCCAGTTCGACGATCTAAATATATATTTTAAATTAAGAATTGTCCTATCATAACAATACTATCTAACTTGGCATTCCCAAATTTATTTTATGTCAAATAAGTGTTTAACAGCTTTGAATTTTGAGTTGTGTAGTTTAATAGCTGAAATGCTTAATTATGGGTTAAAACTTTTTTTTTTACAACTTGGTTTTGGTTTCACAATTCAGTGTCGTTATAAATGTAAATTATAATACGAGGCCAAAGAAGAGGGGACTCAATGAGGCTCCTTCTTCGTTTAATTGAAAATATACAGTTTACGTAAAATGAAAACTGCTTTTACTGAATAAATAAAAGACTCAGATTTATTTTTATTGCATCAAACGACCGAACTTTGTTGTCTCAATGAATCCTCTCTTTAAGAGAACTCCCGTTATAAATCCCTTTCCAATCGTGTTCATACATTGTTTTGAATAGAATAATGAAGCTGAAATAATTGGTTTTTATTTGAAACCAACAACGTTGTTTATGAAAACAAGTACAGATCAGTTGGTTCAACAGTCCAAGTTAATAATATAAATATTAGTTCAAAAATCTAAATCTGATTGCACTGTGTGATCATAATAAATTTGGATTCTCCTAAACACAATCCTTAAGTATTATTTCACAAACTAACGGGAATATGTCCTCAAAGAATGTTCGATTCTCTTGTTTCTTTTTCTTTCGAAAATCAATGAATATTTTTTTTTCTGTAATTAACTTTTTTCTTGTAGTGTTCATGCATAAATTTTTGTATGCTTTATTTCTAACTTTTACTTAAAACTTTAATTATCTTACTCTTTATTTTAAAATATAAAAAAAATGAAGAGAGTAGCTAAAAATAGATAGCTATCATCACTTCATATTGGTTGTTTTAATACAATATATTACCAAAATTTTCTTTCTTTTCAATTTTTAATGATTTATTTGAATTATCTAATCAAATTCATTCATGTAATTTTTAATAATTAATTTATACAGTAGTATGGAGTCTAATAAATTTTCACTCTTCATATTTTAAAATTATTCATTTTATTCTTTATTTATAAAAAAAATAAAGAGAACTATTAGAGATGTCCTTATAAAGAACAAAAATTATCTTTATTTTAATAATGTGCAAGTCAACTATCTTCTAATCTTACAAGTCATACACAACAGACTGTATCACTGAAAGCGTAGATTCACAGGCGTGAGGTTATTCTGGTTTAATCAGTGATCTCGAGTTTGAGTCCTGATTACATAGCTGCGTTAAAACTCGGTTGGAAGTTCTTGTAGTTCTGTCCGACTCTAACGGTGATTAGTCTGAGATGTTTAATAAAATAAGTTGTAGTTATCATTCTCTATGAGCTCTTAATGTAAACACTTGTAATCATTCTGGTAAACACAATGAAAATTCCAAAACGTAGTTGTGATTTTATTTTTGAGTTGTGTTTGCTCTTGAAGAAACTAAAATTTCGTGTATTAAAAATCAAGATTGTATTATTTTGGCTTTAACAGAAAAATGTAATAAAATATAGAAAGAAATTCTAGAAGGAACTTTATATTTTTTTATGTCAACTAACTATCAGTGAGAGCAGTTACGATTTCAACAACGAATCACACATGCCATGATGGTCTGCTGCCATGAAGACATTAACGACAATATTTCTGACACTTTGGAAATATTATTATCATCATCTTCTCCCCACTTCTTGCTCAATATAATTGCTGATAACACAAGTTATACGTTAAGTATAAGCTTAAGTACTTTAAACAAATCAAACTGTGGAGAAAAGCAAGCTACTTATGTGGTCTTACATGACATGACATGAGACTAAACTTTTAGGTCATAACTTGATGGCTCATGCAGCTTCATCTTTTGTGGTTTTAGTTTATTCCGAACCTTGGAAATCAATCAATCATGCACATTCTTCTTGTTCCAAATTGCATTAAAAGAGCACACGTTCTTCCTATAGCTTCTGTAGCTCTAAGAGCCAAGCTAAGAACTAGCGTTACTTCAATCCTACCATTATATTTTTGGAAAACTGATGAATTATGAACATGATTTGAGGGAGTAACCGTGATTCAACATAAGTATGCATGGATTTTGCAAGGGCCGGTGAGGGCACGTGTCCCCTTAATTCCATCCCCGAGAACTTGGAATTTAGGTTAAAACTTTGTGAGAATGGTGATTAGGTGTAGGAAGGACAAGAAATAGGATTTTGTGAGCAAATCTTCGATGGAAGTTTGCTAGTTGGTTGGTATGGAGAATTGAATTCAAAAAGTTGAAGAAGAAAATGGCTTAAAAAGTAGGGTAAGGACCCTATTGTCTTGGTATGAACCCACATGCCAACTAAATGTCAAAACGTATACCCAAATAGGAAAGATTAGCTGCCATCACATTCTTCTCTTAACAATCCAACAAGTATTCCGTTATTTTCTCGTTCGAATAATTTCATGAAGCCAACACAGTTGCATCATCAGACTGCCAAACGAAGATGGTGTGCTTGAATTATCTTTGAGAAGACAGAATCATTGGTATTAGATCATGAAGGCAACCTCCTTGTTGTTTAAGCTTTGTCAGAGATACAGGTTGCTTCATATGATTCTTCAAAATCTTGCATCACCATTACTAAAAAAAGTAGAATAATTTATCGGTCATGTGTTATATGCGTAATTGTTCTTTAATCTCTATGTTATTTCAGGCAATTATAACAGTACTCGAGTTTTCCATAAATTAGTCTAAGATAAGATTTTCATTGATTTTGATGACATGACATTTATAATTTAGTTTTTGCAGTCCTTAAAGTTTATAAATAACCTACGTCACATCATCAAAATTAACGAAAATCCGAACATGGACTAATTTGCGAAAAACTTAAACCGTTAAACCATCATAATTTCATAAAAAAGAAACTAGAAAACAATTATGCATATAACATGCAAACAACAAAATATTATACCGTTAGAAATATAACTTTTATCCTTTTTTCTAATTTTCTCTAAGGAACATCTTTTGAGAACACTAAAAAAACAAAAAGAAAAACTACAGAAAACTAGAATAAACTATTTATCATTAACAAAACATTATAGCATAGTCAGATGCAAACTATTTATAGGCTCCACCAGAATGAACTGCGTTTAATTTACAACCTTTACCCATCAAAACTAAGCCTCTACCATATCATACATGTCTGCCTTAAGACATCATTTTAGTTTCCGGGTTCAGAACTATGAAGTGTAGAGATATTGCCTTGAGACGTCATTTTCGCGGAGAGTTTGTTACAAACCCATCGTTAAAAAGGCTTGTAAAGGGAAGATATCTAATGGGTTATAACAACCAATTTCATACTTGATCATGCAAGATCACAACCCCAAATTATCTCATACTCTAATATACCACCATGCTTCTAAACTCGACGTCCAAGGCAAAGGCCCACTTTAGGCCTTATCATAGGTCGTGATGTTGACTTTGATACCACTTGTTATAAATCCACTAAGTATAATTCACCCTTAAAAACCAACTTGTAAAGAGAGGGTGCCTAACTAATGAGTTATAAACTACCAAACAATCTCATAGTTTATCGATGTGGAATCATAATGTCAATTTATCCTATACTAAGTTAGACTCTTAACAGAATTTTTTTAGCTTTCTACCATGGTTGAGCACTACACTTACACTCTCAACCACCAAAATAATCAACAAAAACTTGGTATGAGCAAGTCATAGAGGGATGAAAGATGGAAAACAAATTATGCAATTACTAAAAGATCTAATGTTCAACATGTTCTTTATTAATCATGTGCACAATTAATATAATGTATGTCGTTACAATTGTCCAAGGACTCTAGACTATTTACAATAACTAGCAAAGATAGAGTTATAACTCTTTGAGACTTCTTCTAGATGTAGTATCCTTAAGTCTCCCTTTCAAGCTAATGAGAGTGCAACGTAACGTTAGCTTTCTTCTGGGTCCTTTAAATTTTCCTTTCGAATTTAAAGAGGTTTGTTCAAAAGATCCACTACTTAGCATATTCCATTTGACAACTGTTAAATTCTAACAACAACACTAATAAATTGAAATTTTAGTAAAATATCCACGATGAAAATGCAACTAGGGGTGTTCACAGGAAGGGAAAGGACAGAGATCACAAATCTTCAGTCTCGTCCCATGATTTGAGAATTTTATTTTTGAAGTTTCAGACTCATCCCATATGTGAAGCTCATTTTTCAAATCCTTTTAACCTGATAAACAATAATCTTTGATAATAATAATAATAATATCAGAATGAAATTAGAGTAAAATAAGAGGAGAGAGAGAATGAAAATAACATTTCATAAACATCTCGAACCCAAAACAAATAAATATTGGTGGAAAAGTTTAGAATATATGAGGATTAAAAATTTAGTGAGGTTAAGTTAAACCGGGAGAGAGAAAGACAAAAGAATGATCATTTGTAGAGCCGAGGGCAAGATTGTCATTGCCGAAGTAAAAATCTATATAAACACATGTATCTCTTTATACTCCATTCCATATCCACGTTTTAGTTTCCAAAAACCTAACCAAAACTTGAAAACCTTAGTTAACCTCGAATCTCGACGAACTTTGGTGATCAGGAGTTGTAAGAACCGATTGGGAGCTTGAATTGGTAAGTTTTTACGAACCAAAATCTTGAAATCACGTTTTTGTTGTACTTTGATGTTCTAAAGTGATTTTCTCATTGGATATATGTCGGAATTGAGTGAATTAAGGCTTGATGGATAGATATGGATGTGTAGTAACCATTAGTATC
>CANYCX014528659.1:0-12360 GCA_948193385.1 Breynia disticha f. nivosa | reverse complement strand
ATATCTATATATAGATATATAGACTATCTCAAGAGGGCGTGAGCGAGTGTGTAAAATAGGATTGCCAGTACGAGAGGTGGCTCCCAAATGATCACACCATAATTTTGGGGAAACTATCAGAGGAACACCAATTGCCTTAAGGAGAGAGATCACCCATAGGACTTCACTAGTAACCGTAGCAAGGGAGCGATATTCAGCTTCCGTGGATGAATGTGAGACTGCCCGTTGTTTCTTAGAACTCCACGAGATCAAGTTAGGAGCGTAGTAGATGGAAAACCTGGTTGTAGACTTGCGATCCAACTTATCTCCTGCTAAATTCGCATCACAATAAATGGAGAGGGTTCTGTTGGGATACTACTGGAAATATATACCCATGGATGTTGTGTTGATGATGTAGCGTAGGATGCATTTGACACTGATCTAATCTTGTAGCGTCGGAGCGTGCATTTTTTGAGAGACCTTGCCAACAACATAGGAGATATCAGGTCGGGTAATACATAAGTACTACAGTCTGCTTAAGGTTTGGCGATAAAGAGTTGCATTAAATGGAGACCCATAGGTTTGTGCGTCATCAATTGAAGCAGGCCGTGAGGGAGAAGCATCTGCAAGTGTGGATACTGGCTTGGACGTAACCATATTGGTGCCTTAAAGAATCTCATAAGCATATTTGGACTGCTTGAGAAGAACGCCATTAGAATCCCATTGCACCTTAATGCCAAGAAAGTAGTGTAACTTTCCTAAGACATTAAGAGCAAAACTCAATTTTAAGGCTGCCAACACTTGATGAATAAATTTTAGAGATGATCCAATAAATAGGATATCGTCAACATTGACCCAAAAATAAGCTTTGATGCCATCTTTTTTGTAATAAAAAAGAGATTGGTTAGTATGTGAGCCTTGAAGGCCGAGAGAGATCAAGGTGTTGCGGAGACAGCTGAACTAGGCTCAAGGAGCTTGCTTGAGTCCATAAAGCGATTTCTTGAGTAAGCAAACATGATGAGGATGGAAGGGATCCACAAAGCCGGTAGGTTGCGTCATATATACTTTCTCATCCAAAGTGTCATTCAAGAAGGCATTTGAAAAATCTAGCTGCAAAACATTCCATTTATGGGAAATAGCAAGTGATAAAGTAAGCCTAAGTGTAGCGAGTTTGATTACCGAACTAAAGCTTTCCCGTAGTCAATAACCGGGCGTTGGTTAAAGCCTTTTGTAATGAGTCGAGCCTTATACTAAGAAACAGTACTGTCGGGTCTCCGTTTGGAATGGAAGACCCATTTACTGCTAATAACATTTGTCGCTTGGTTGGGAAGAATAAGAACCCATGTGTTGTTACGCAAAAGAGCATCATATTCGTCAAACATCGCCTTGCGCCAGTGCAAGTGTTTGTTTGCCGGAGTGAATGAAGATGGAGTGTCATCAGAGGTGCTGATTGCCGTGTATAGTTTAGGCTTCAAGCTGTCAGTTTGCTAATGAGTTACCATAGAGTGATTTTTGGTAACTAGGCCAGGCGTTGGTGATGGAGGAGCTGCTTCGGTGAGATCAACAATGAGATTAAGACCTGGCGAGTTGGTGGAGATATGGGTACTGGTTGGGCACGATTTGGTGTTAAGGTAGAAGGTTGTGGTGTAGAGAGACTGGGCTAGGGGCGAAGGATTAGACGTTGTGCATTGGCTGAGGGGTAGGTGCAGCATGGGCAGGGTTGGTTGGTGTGGTGTTGGGCAATGGTGGGACAACTAGTGCAGAGTTTTGGAGCGGATGTAACTGAGTTATGGACATTGGCGTTTGAGAATAAGAGAACGTCAGACCTATAAAGGGAAATACAGACTCGTCAAACTTAACATGGCGGGAAATAGAAAGGTTGTTAGAGAGAAGATCAAGACAACAAAAACCCTTATGACGTTTACTGTAACGAAGAAAGACACATATAGAAGAGTGAGGGTCGAGTTTATTTTTAGTGTAAGGTCGTAACCATAGGTAACATAAATAGCCAAAAACACAGAGATTAGTATAATCAGGAGAAGAACCAGACAATAGAATATGCAGTTTGATAAACGATTAGTGGAGTAGGCAATCGATTGATGATATAATTAGCACAATTGAAGGCAAAACTCCAATACTGCTTAGGAACCTAAGACGTGTGTAGAAGAGAAAGGGTTGTTTCAACAATGTGGCGATGTTTTCTTTTAGCACAACCATTTTGTTCTGGAGTATGTGGATAGGAACTGCATTGAGAGATCCTGTGTTTATCAAAGTGGGGTGTTAGGCCTAAAATTCACCCCCCAATCTGCCTGAAAAGACTTTAAAGTGGTGCCAAAAAAGCGCTCAACAAAATGATGAAATTTAATAAAATCACTAAGAACTTCAGACTTTGTTTAGAAAAAATAAATCCAAGAATACTTAATGAATCGAAGGAAATAAGAGGTTTATTATGAGTGGATGAAGGGCTGATTGTAAGTAAACATAAAAGGAGGAAAATTGTTGAAGAATGGAAAGTACACGTTGTGGCTAAAGACTGTATTACATTACATGTTGTGATAGACAAACGCGTGGTGGATGTCCATAACATGTAGTCCAAGCTGACAACGTGCAATTGAGGAATTGTGCACATTTTTGGAGAAATTGGAACTTTCAACAGGAGGTGGCAAATTGAAGGTTTAAAATAAGAGCTAAGGAGTAAAATTGGACTGAAGAAAGGGGAATTAACAAAGAAACAACAGAGATTGAGAATAAAGGGTTTTAGGAGAGAGAAAGAGAGATTTGGTGAAAATTTAAGCTGAAATTTAGCCGAGGAAACATAATCGATCATAGAATCGAGCAGGATATCGATTGGTAAGTTATTACAAAAAATTTTTAGAGTTAACGGTAATAATTTACGAAGTTTATACATAGAATTTATCGTGAATTTAGTTTAAAAGTTAAAAATTGTTGATAATTGACGAAATAGGAAATTGATATGATTGAAATACGAGCATGCATATTAATATGTTGTTATATTGAATTTTATATAAAATTTTGTATATGATTATATAAGACGACAGACTAGGTGAGCAAGACAGGATTAGAGCTCATATCGTTCTGAGTACTTCAGTTAGTAGGTAACTCACTGTTAAATATGATTGGATGTGCAATTTAAATATGTGATAGAAAATGATTGATTGATATATATAAGTGATTGCGATCGTATGATAGAATAGAAATCAAAAGTAGCAGGTGAGCAGTTATACGATATGATTTATAAAATATAAATAAAATTTCAAACAGTTACGTTACGACAGGTTAAAGATTATTTATAGGACTATATGTTATATAATGATGATATGTCAATTACACTGGCTACTATGATTTGATTGGTGTTGATATGATTGTGGGTTGGTGATTGTTTTGGTTATTATATGAACGATCATTTTGGAGACAAAGAATAATACTAGAGAGGAAGTATCATTCTGGAGAGGAATTAAATTATTGGAGTGGAAGAATAAATCGAGAAGTGATATTATACGTTAAATGTTGCATGATTATAATTAATAAGTATTATAAGCATAAATGTAACGATTTTGATAAACTTGAAAAGAATAATTATGAGTATATGTTTTTACGATCACTGGTGTTATATTCTAATTTATGAAAAGAAATAGTTTATGAAATTATACATTAATGTTTATATTTATAATTACTCACTGAGCTCATAACTCACCAACTGCGATCGTACATTTTATTTTTAGGACCAGGTAGTGAGACAACTTAGCTTTTCAGATTTTCACAGATGGGTCAGCTGCTACTCCCAACATTCTCTCTCTTCACCAGACACCAGTTAGGAGTTGATATGTTTTACATTTGTATGTTGTGTGTATATTGGATATGATCTGTAACGTTATGACTGACATTAGGTTTGGTTGAGATGTTTATTGATGTTGGTTTGGTATATATATGTATATATGAGTGTTGTTTGATACTCTGGATTATAGTATAGGTTGAGGTGCAAGTTGATATTGATATGATGATATATACGTGTGAGAGACTATACTATTGATTATGTTTGGTTTGCAGGATTGAGTGTATTCCAAGTTACAGCCGACATACACAAACTGTATTTGAATGTTATAGGTTTTATATAGTACAGAACAGAGAGCGTATTAGATCAACACAAGGTCGAGTCCATGGGTGTCTTGACTAACACGATCTGTGTTCTGGTTATTATGTGATCGAGCTATAAACTGTTTAGATAAAATTTGAATATGTTTGAGAATATATTCCAGTATGATATGTACAGGTATCGAGTTTGGAAAACATGAAGTAAAGCTTTAATTATACGATATAAATAGTTAATATGAACAGCAATTGTGCGGTTAATAAGATAATATGGTTTGGATGTTTTATATTACTCTTTTAAGTGCATCTTATGTGTTATTGTTTTGTCCATTTTATCCATTCCACTTATAATGCCCTAAAAATTCAATGTGAAGTATATATATATATATATATATATATATATATGTGTGTGTGTGTGTGTTTACACAAATGAGAGTGAATTTATTCAACTCAATTATTGATAAAGTTACGGGTAGTTAGAAGGAGAAACTTTAAAAGAAGAGAAGTGTAGTAGGTACACAGAATAATAACGTACATTGTTGAACTAGATAACGTACGATATTCATCATATGTAATGTGGGTCTGTAACATGCTTTACCTGTTATCAAAACTCCTGGATGTGTCATTAAAAGAGGAAAAACAACTTAAAATGGGGAAACACCTAGAGTAACTCACAAAAACACATTCCAACCACAAATAACCTCTCAACAAGCCCCACAATCCTATTCTCTCTTAACTATACATAAATTACCACATCTATACAAGAAACCCATTACTTCTCACAGAATCAAACCATGTTTAGGTTTGAGAAGGGACCTTAAAATAAGGTAATATTCAAACTTTATAGGGGTGATTGAGAAATACAAAAGTGAAATGATGTTATTTTAGTGTTAAAGTAGTGTAGATCTGGATTGTTTCGTTAATGGATTTAAGGTTATGAGAAAGGGAAGAGAGCATGAAAGAGATAAAGTAAGTAAGATTCGTAAAGAAAGGTGAGAAATTAGTGAACAAAAGATCTAGTAATAGAGTAGGAAGAGGGTTGAGTGAGTGAAAAAGGAAACTTAGAGCTATAGAGAAATTTAGGAATGTACAATTGTTGGTTATTCCAAACTATTAACAAAATGAAATTGTGATTTTGATAAATGTTGTAGGACTCAAAGGAGCAGATGAATCGAAGAGACCGTCGGAGGGGATCACTTAGTTATTTTGAGGTAAGTGTATGACCTAATACTTACTTATCTATATTTAGTCTATGCATGGTTAAGTTTACTTGGCTTAAGAATGTATACTTTTGTGTAAATGTATGTAATGTGTGAAACTTATGTGATTTGACTTGTGTGCATAATGTACAACTTTGTGGTTATGGGTGAAGATCTAATATGTTGCATGTTGAGTTTGTAATAATTGTGGGTGGAGTATTATCTTATATGGATATAACATGTTGTTATGGATTTCATGAGTTGAATGTTATGAATACTGTTTGAGGATGTTATTTATGATTAATCATGGATTGTGATATCTTAGTGTGAGCTGAGTTATATTTGATGAAGACATTTTGCATCATGTCATACATTCATTTAGGCATATGAGATTGTTGAGCCACATGGTGGTAGACCTTGAGTATTCGATGAACAAAATGTTGGTTAAGAGGCTAGACCTTGAGTATTTGATTAGCTTAATGATATGTTACAATGTCAAACCTTGAGTATTCGGTGAACATATGCAACAAATAAGTACTTGTCAGACCTTGAGTATTTGTTAAACCCAGTTGATACCGCAAGTGCTAGACCTTGAGTATTCAGTAAGCAATTAGGATAAGAGTGTCATGCTATACCTTGAGTATTCGGTGAGCATCAACTCTAAGTTGATCAACTAAATGGATATACACATAATAGATACCTTGAGTATTCGGTGGGCTTAATGATAATGGAAATGCTAGACTATGAGTATTTAGTGAGAATATGCAATAAATGACTAAAGGTCAGACCTTGAATATTCTATGGACTGAATTGATTCCTCAAGTGTTAGGCGTTGAGTATTTGGTGAGCAATTGGGATGAGAGTACCATGTCATACTGTTGGGTTTCTAATGTGTTCTAAAGACTATGGTAATGGTAATTCCACATAAAACACATTAAAAGGCAGCTAAGATCATCATAAAAAATTAAGAAAACCTTATATTGTCAATTGATTGATAACTAGTTAACATAAAAGAATAAACTTTGAAAGAAAAACTCACTTAGTCAATTCCTCTTGATAAACTTTGGAAGAAAAACTCCCTTAGTCAATTCCTCTTGCAAGGTCATAGGATGTATGGGCCAAATCAAGTATCTATTGCCTTAGAATACCCCGAGACAACCTTTATGACACCATGAAAGAATACCACATGTGATTTCTCTACAAAATTAACACACAGATTAACAGTAAGTGTACTAGTACAAGGGAGATTTTTCATTCACCTTTCTTTGCCAAAACGGATGAGATTCTTGCAAAACGAAGAGCACCATGTTGATCAAATGGTATGATTAGCCTCTTAATTTCACGTCCCTCTTGGAGAAAACCTAGAAAATTAACTACTTGGATTTTGGTAGAGTCTTACAGCTTAGGAGGTCTTTAGAGGGGGTGGCACTCATATGTAAAGAATAAGGTTTTTGGTCCTTTTTATAAACAAAAGTTTTGATTAATCAAGCTTCTTAACAAACAATCCTAACACCATTAGGACTTTGTTAAGTGTTTAATTAAAATCAAATTCATTTAAAATAACCTCCTTTTCCATGATTTAATGTGATAAATTAAAAGAGAGTTTCTTTTAATATATCTCACATTATCCTTGTCTTAATTTAAGACAAGCTTCCTAAATTTTTCCCTTTTTTATCTTCTTATATATTTTAATTTAAGACATTATATTTTATAAATAATCTGTCTTAAAATCATGTAAGAAATGATAAATAATATTTCTCATCCATAATGGGCCTAATTACAAAAATTGGCCCAAATGCCTAATCTGGCCCAATAGCCTGATTTGACCTAAGGTGAAAATCCAAAATTACCCTTTTTGGTTTTTCATCATCCATGTGCGATCTGTAGGACTATTTAATAAAGGTAATGAATATAATAATTCATAAATCACAGGCGGTCTCTAGTAATACACTATGATCATCCTAAATTAAATAGCTGACAGGTAGTGTTAACAACCCTACTATGCGAATTTCTACGATTACTTATACTACAGTCCGCTAGTCAAATATACCTATCAAATAGTAATATATCATATGCCAATCTCACGAGGACAGTTAAGTACTACTACTATCAATCCAATTTATTATCTAATCGGAACAATGTTGACTATGGAAAATCAACTAATTATTACTAATAAAATTAAATTACACAATTTGTAGTAAGAAAACAAGAACAATGCAAAAGAATTGGGTTGATTCAAATGGAGAAAAGTTGATACCTAGACTCAACTCCTCTTACGACTTCATATTTGTATAACTCAATTAATTTGAGAATTAATGAATATTGGACTGCAAGAATGTTTGTTCTTTGCTAAAATATCTCTCGATTAGATTAGCAACTAAGAATAATTTGATTAGCCAAAATCTCTTTTAGACTAAAACCCCTAATCCAACATTAAGTTTCATACATTCCTCTATTAGCATCACACTAATATGGAGGAGTTCTGTAATTCTATCTCTAGAATTGCAGGTAACTCCTTTCAATTATGAGATACCTAATTTGTAAGATGATTTCTCAACCTATTAATGCAATGTTATGTTTCACAATTAAACCACACAATTGAATCTCAATAAAATTCATTAAAACCACAAATCAATCAAGTTATAAGTCATAATTCATCATAGAATTCGTCTAATCTAGATATCCATAACAAATCTAGTTCATATTCAAACTAAATTCAACAATCAAAAGTAAAGATATCCATGCAAAAGACAGATAACCCATTGGAACTCTTACAAGATCAATTAATTGACTATCTAGCACAAGAATCCTCGAATTGGTTGTCCTCTAGTTCGAATATCCTCTTTTTTTGCTGTGAACTTGGGTCTCTGGGTCGCTTTGGGTCTGAAAACTGTGTAACCCTCTCTTTGGCTCTTAAAATCCTTTAAATAGTAGGGTTATTTGTGCACCCCATAAGTTGGAAACGGCTATGGAAACGGCCAGAAAACCATTTGTTAGGCCATTCGACCATGTACTGTGCAACTTAATAGGTGGAAATGGTCAAGGGAATGGTTAGTGGAAACTGTTCCTAAGGCCATTCTCTAATAATCAGGTTCTGGTTCGGATGGAACTGTAATGGAAATGACTGTGGTGGCCGTTCTGAGGGTTGTTCGGGTTTGCACGTATCACATTTCTTCACAATTCCACTCCGTTTTGATCCACATTTCCCCTTTTTGCTCAAAATTCCATGAGGGACCTGAAGATATGAAAAATTATGGAAATTATATGGATATCTTGCTGAAGTTAGTCTAAAAAAACAGATAAATGTTGTGAAAATATATATAAAATATATGTATAAAACAACATTTATCAAACATCACCACACTTAAGCCTTTGCTTGTCCTCAAGCAAATAATTAAAAATCATATTCAAAGAATAAGGAAACAAGCATGGGTTTCTCTAGCAATATAGTTTCCATGCAGTCTCAGATATAACCAAGAAGCATAAGTTTAAAGACAACGCATAACCAATAATGACCAAAAGTTAAACACAGATATTTTGACTAAACAACATATTTAAAATTATATTCAGAGACGATCCCTTGTATGTGTGTAAAGAAATTCTAGGTAAGTTCCAACACTTATTAAACAACTATCGACAAGTAATATTACTGAGACTGTAATGTAAATATGGTGTAAAAATTTCCAACAACAAGAGTAAAGTAGTTAGAGACAAAGTTGGTTAGTAAGATTTTTCAAAATTCGAGTTCGTTTTATGCTCCATCTCGATTTTTCCACTTACTCGATTGCTACAAACTCATTTTCTTCACAACATTCTTACTCGGTTTCCCCCATCATGAACACTTTCTCTTTTTATGCGTAGACCACCCACTTTTGGTGTTTGTCCCCGGTTACTCAAGAAAGTCGTGACAGAGGCGCTCTGCATACTCATATCTTAAATATCATACAAAGGAGTAGAGTCTTAACTTTACCAAAATAAAAAAAATTCAATTTTTTCTACTTACAGTTGTGTTTTAATACCTTTGTTGCTTACAAGTTTAGGTTCAATCAAGCAAGGGCACACTTCAAAGCATAACAAAATCATACCTCAGTATCAGTTCACTTTGTTAGTAAATATGCAAAAAAAAATTATTAGCTACAAATATTTGCAAGTTAGTAATGTATTATTAAGTGTAGACAGTTGTAGGATAAAAATCAGAATCACCCAAAATTGATTTGGCATGCTTGAAAATGGGGATATGACTAAGAATACAAAAATGCCTAGTTATTTAAATCAAAGATCGCATATTCTTCTAAAAGTCATTACTAGTTATGATTATGTAGTTGAACTGATGCACTCGACTACATAAACTCATCACTGGCCAGAAACTAAAAATTGCTAGATATCCAATCAACACACAAAAGATTTTCATTTTATGAACCCCCATCACCACACTTTTAGAACAATACATTGTCCTCAATGTATAAAAATAAAGATGAAATAAAGCGTGAAAAAATGAAAAAAAGACTGAGACTTCCTTGACGACTATTTTGTGGGATGTTTTCAGAAGACTCTTAATGCTTGAATCGTTGAATTTAAGAGAAAAGACTCAAGAAAAGAAAAAAAATAATTAACCTTAAGTATGAAATTCTAAGGGTTCCTGAAAATGAAGCATAAAATAAAAAAATAACAAAAATAAAAAAAGAAAAATAAAGAAAACAGACACAAATAAAATAAAATAAAAATAAAAAGAAATAAACTAAATCCTAAATATCATCAACATCCTATTCGTCGTGTTAGTCATTATCGTCATCGCCCTGTTGTCCTCGTCTCTCTAGGGCAGCTATGGGTAGTACTATTGATAAGGATCATAGTATGGCTAGTAGGCTGGTGGAGGAGTGTGTGAAGGTGGCTGGATACTGAAATGCTAGAATAGATGCTACATGTTGTGTTCCAGAGCATATATATGTCCAGCCTGCACTAGCTGCTCCTTGTGAATTGCCATTTGCTCTTACTGAATAGACAGTAACATAGCATCCTAAGCAATCTGTCGCTGCTCCATAGCGCCTAATATGGCACTGATCTAGTCTAGTTGGGATGGCTGATCGGGATGCTGAGGTAATGGCACTGGTGTCTCTAGTGCTGGCACCTTAGCTGGTTACTCCTCTTCTACTGGACGATGCTCCTCTCCATCATCTCTCATCAACCTAACTGCCAGACGCCACTGACCAGAACTCTTTTGGCTAACCTCATCCGTCAGAGGATCACTATATTTAGGTACTCGGTAGAGACCATAGTAGCCATCACCGACATATGCTGTAGTCTGTAAATCCCCTATATTATTTGAGTAGCATAATGGCCTGAGTACAGTCTAGCGATCCTAGGCTGACTAAGCTGATCCCTAAGAGACTTATCCAACAGGTAGGCTATGTTGACTGGGGCTCCTCGATCATTACTGTATAAGCAAAGTAGGTCCTATAAGGTAACATTCCCTGCGCTTTCCCTCCTTGGGAATAAACTGATAGCTATCACCCGATGTATATAGACCAAGGCATGAGAGTGGATCTAGGACGCCTTGGACCTGCTCGGGCTAAAATCTGTCCTGTCAGTCAACTCTCTCTAATATCCCACAGTATCAACATCCACTGGAAACTCTAGAGGCAGGTTGAGAAACACGTCGCTGGAGGAAAAATCCTCGTCATAGATACCCATCCAACTGTTGAAGTCAGAGAGTGTCATCTTGTGCACCACACACCCTGCTCTAAAACTAACAGAGCTATAGTCACCAACCGTTAGCTCCTCCAGCTAAGTAAAAGTAAATGAAGCTAAGAACTGCAATGTCAGCTCTTGGTAGGCGAGAGTGTTAATCTCAAAGAATCTGTCCTAACCCCTGACACTCTTCAGCCGTGTGTACACCTCGTAGAGGTTGAGGTCCTGGTCCTTCAATGTAACCTCGTTTGGCAGCCTGATGGGAAAGAATGGTCTGTCCATTAGTGCCTCAAGATGTCTTTGATGATATGGCTCCTCCTGGAAATTGAGCATCTAAGTATCGACATCATCTGGATCTCTGGTCTCGGGACAGGTCTCTTTCGGCGAGAAGGGCCTGCACCTTACATCTGCATGAATAAAGAGAATGAGAAGGCATGAATAAAGAGAAAGAGAAGGGATCAGTAAAAACAACCAATCAGTTAGAGCAAACAACAATTTATCCATTTAACCAAGAAATCCAATCAATTAAAGCTCACATTTCCACTATAACATAGCCCAATTGCAATTTTAAAGGAGGAAAAACAACAAGGTTCACTATTAGCATTCTCTAACTCAACTCAAAATTACCGATTCATACGAATTCATCAACTAAAAATGTCAACAATGCACAAGTATCCTCAATTTCACACTTTTCAACTCAACTAACATCTAACATTAAACATAAAATTCCTTAGGCTACTGAAATCATAGAGAAACAGTTACAATTCATGCATCAATTTACAACAAAGCCAGAATCAAGTGTAATTCGTTCACCTAGAGCATCCTTAAGCATAATTATAACTCAATTCACCAGTAAGCTACACAAATCTCAACCAAAACTAAAGGAAAAAGCGTAACAAATTCAGCCAAGCTTGATTCCACAACAAAAATCACAAATAATGAAACATAATTGTTCTCAATTATGAAAATAAACATTATTCAACATAAACAACTCAAAAGAAACCTCAAAATAAAAAAACTCATGTTCTTACCCAATTAACTCGTCAAACCAAACACAAAATTAAGAGAGGAGTGTGAAAAGGAAAGGGCAATGAACTTCAAACCTTGATTTTGGCACAAAAACGAGTGGAAATGGCTGAGGAACGGGCTGAATCGAGAGAGGAACAAGTTGAGAGTTTTTTGAAATGTTTTGAAAATAAGGGTTCTGCCCATTCTTTAAAGACCCCGCAACCCGAACGACCTTGGTGATAGAAACACGAGAAGGGGGGTTGAATCGTGTTTAAGGCGTTTTCGAATTTTTTGCGGAAATTTAAGAAACAAAGAGCAATAACAATGAACACAAGAATTTAGAGTGGTTCGGTACTCAACTCACCTACTCCACTAC
>CANYCX014528156.1:0-11448 GCA_948193385.1 Breynia disticha f. nivosa | reverse complement strand
GGTTGGCTTAGTGCTGACGGCAAAAACAAACTCAGGGGAAGAGGCAATGGGTACTTTGGTTATCGAAATGACACCGTTGATGGTTTGAATGAACTAAACAGGGGGCCAAGGGCGAAGGTATACAAGAACCAAAAGGGTTTCGCTCCAGTCACTTTAATGGTGAAGGGACAGAGTCTACCGACTGGTGAAACTGTTGGGGAAGAGAAGGACGAGGCAGCTGTGGCACCTAACCGGGAAGATTACAACAAAACAGATTTTGCCGAGAACTACACTGATGCAAAATTTTTCATTATCAAGTCTTATAGCGAGGATGATATCCACAAGAGTATCAAGTACAGTGTTTGGGCCAGTACACCAAATGGCAACAAGAAACTTGATGCTGCATATCAGGAGGCGCAGCAAAAATCTGACGGATGCCCGGTTTTTCTTTTCTTCTCGGTAAGAATTTCAAGCAAAATCATTTCTTAACTTCTGTTCATCACAATTTATTTTGTGTTGACCTTTTAATTCATATATTTGCAGGTTAATACGAGCGGACAATTTGTCGGCATGGCAGAAATGGTAGGAGCAGTTGATTTTGAGAAGAATGTGGAGTATTGGCAACAAGACAAATGGACAGGGTGTTTCCCTGTCAAGTGGCACATTGTAAAGGATATTCCCAACAGTTTATTGAAGCACATTATCCTTGAGAACAATGATAACAAGCCTGTAACCAACAGCAGGGACACACAAGAGGTTCTCTAGAGCAATAAGCTTTATTTGCTTTTTGAGAGCTTCTTCTCCATTAGTGGAAATTTGTTTGTATTTGCAGGTTAAGCTGGAATCAGGGATTAAGATGATCAAGATATTGAAGGAACATAGCAGCAAAACATGCATTTTAGATGATTTCAGTTTCTACGAGCAACGGCAGAAGATAGTTCAGGAGAAAAAGGTTAAGCAACAGATTATGCAGAAACAGGCTAGTTCCTTTATCTTCTATCGTTTCATGCTAGCAAGTCTTAACTTTTATTCTGAATATCATGAACTAAATTATTTGCTCTACTGCATTGCTCACAGGCTGTCACCGAAATTAAGCCTGTTAAAGAGAAAAGAGAGCAATCAAATGAGTCGAACAAGCCGTCAGAGACGTTGTCTGACATAGCGAATCCAACTGTCGCCGGCAACGGAGAGGTCCATACGCCGGAGAATGGATCAATGGCGAGAACTGAAGAGAAAAGTGTTGTTGGGATTGGAAATGGTTGCTAAGTAGAGGTTTTAATATTTGCTTAGAGGGTGGGGTTTGGAGGAGTAGGTTTTCTGTTATAATGGATTTTTATATTATTTATTTTTTCTTTAATTTATTGTCAAGATCTTGTTTTTATTCAATTTTTTTTTACAATAAAATAACATAAAAAGTTTTATTTTCCATGTGATTTCTTTTGTGTAACATGTCAAAATATGATTTACACTAAAATTTATTTACTCCTATCATTTCAAATATTACAAATAATTATTAATTACTTCACTATTTAAGAGTTTGATAATAGTTTTTATATTTTCGTTCTACAATATTTTTTCCCATTTCTTCTTGTAATTCATTGGGTTACGAAATTTATCCTCCTATTCCTCATTTCTTAAAAATGTAAATTTTTCCTTTTTATAAAATATATCTTTTTTCAACTATTATATTTTAAAATATATAATTTTTTATGCATATTATATTATTTACATACTCTTGCACAATAAGATAAATTCAAAATAAATGTGCTAAATACAAACCCTATCCATCATTTTCAATTTTGAGCCCACCGCCTTGTTCCCCATCAAACGTTGAAAAAACGACTTCATTCAGATTGGATCGAATCTGATCCCATATATATAAGTTAAACACCCAAAAATATGAACCTACTAATTCAAGATTAAAACTTAATCCACTAATAGTTGGAAAAAAATAACACCCAAAACTATAATTTATCCTAACATACTATTTATTATAAATGTAATAAAATAATTAGCATCTGAAATTATCAATGACATTATGCTAGAAATGATTCTCATCATCATCTTCACAAACGCAGACAGGCTTATTTTGATGGCCTAACCCATGTGGTTTTTGAGGTAATGGTATTTCCATAGTAAACCTTTCTCGTTGATTCATCCCAATAAGCCTGAAATTTTTCAAAATTGTGTTAAAAAAAACACTTCCATAATTTGCAGAAGCCATCTAATGATCATCAGAAACTGATGAAGCAAATACGAGTTAAGTAAATCTCAGTTGCCCAATTGAATCAGGTTTGACGAAATCTAATCACAACACAAGATTAGTACCTGCCAGCCAGATGGAAGACCCTTTGATAGTTCTATCAAATCGGGCTCCTTACGACTATCATCTTTTGGGGCTTCTGTGGGTGCTTCTGCTGCAACTTCCTTAGCTGCTTGCGCCCTTCTGCGCTTCACGCGCTCGCGCCTATGTTCAAACACGTGATGGAAAAACACAGTTAATGGTGAATACTATTCGCAGAATCCTGTAACGGAAATGAAATGCCAGTGCACAGGAGACAATGTCTGCAAACTAATGCTAATATGATTCTGTTGGGCTTGAGATGGCCAAGGACACAAGACTAAATATAAACATATATGAATGACAATCAATCAGTGATTCATGTTGATGCTAGGATTTAATCAAACAATTTGCCCTTTCCCCATTGGAAACCGGGACTGAACACAGAGAAAAGGTCTCTAGATAACATACCAATCTCCTCCCAAAGGCTGAAAATTAGCATTATCCTTGGCTTCACCACTAGCAATTTGCTTAGCCTTCCACTCCTGCACAAAAAAAAGAGTTTCAGATCCAAAAGAAGCTGAACACGCAGACACTTCAAAACAAAAATAGGTCAATTTACACACCTCAATTTCCCTTTGTCGTTTCCTCTCCAATATCTCATAAGGATTGTCTGGTTCATCTTCCTCATTCTCATTCAACTCCTCTTTTGCCGCTTTCCACTACCAGGAAAAAAAAGAAGAATGAATTAGCACTGGAAAAATAGATACTCATAATCATAAAAATCAATTCCTTAACACAGTCAATGAAAAAACATAATCTTACCTTGTCTACCAGAGTTGACACCTTTTTATTAGATCTCAAGGATGAGGCAACGGCTACTGTCTTCTTTTTACTTTTCAAAACTGCACATAAAAAAAGGTAGTAGTGACCAATCAATCAGATGTTGACTATATAATAGAAAAACTCGGTGCATTAATTGTTCTTCCATTGACACGCCGTGAAAATTCACGAGTTTTACTGTCAGTAATTACAAAAAAAAATGAAATTATTACCTTTTGATTGAACTTTACCCGTTGTTGATGGAGCAGTTACAGAAGCTGAAGAAGTGACATTGGTGGTTGAAGATGTTGACCCACTCTCTTTTGCATCTGCAGGAGTTTGAGTGGTAGTCAAGCTGGAACTAGCCCGTAGTCCTACTGATGCCAAGTTGGAGTCCTTGTTACCAGCTGAAACATCAGCCTTCCCTTTCAAACCCGCTTCCACGGGCTCATTTACAGTTGTACTCTGACCAAAAGTGAATGCATGACTCAAAGGAACACTTTCAGTGTGCAAATGAGACGATTCCACATTGCTAACAAGAGGTACAGATGGCATTGAGCCACCATGAAGGTCATAATATGTGACCGGTTCAACAGTGGCACCCATGACAGGAGCTGATACAGTATATGTGCTCGGCACTGCTTCATAGTAAACTGGGGTATGCGGCACAGCAAGTTGACTTCCATCAGCATTCCCATAGAAATTACCATTTGCGATAGCAACAGTAGCTCCATAGTATTGATAATTAGGATCTGAATATGCTAAACTGTATTGTGCTGCGTAAGGAATAGGTTGACCAGTCTCTGTGAATGAAGGAACTGAAGCATATGAAGTTTCAGGAGGCTCGCCAGGTGGGGGTGGAGGAACATGCTCATTATCAGGTGGCGGAGGAGGAACTGGATCATTATCAGGTGGTGGTGGAGGAATCCATTCTTCTTCAGGAGGCGGTGGTGCTATTGATGCATCCTCTGATGCCAATGACTCTGCATGGCCATTTGGCAGAGCAGTGAAGACTTTGCTGCTTGACAAATCTTCAGCACCCATATATTGAGCAGGAACTCCATCTTCATCTTCCATGTCGACATCCATATCAACATCCTCCACATCATTGAACTCCCCAACTGTAGCCTCACCTTCTACAGGTCTAGTAGGTGAACTTGAAGAAGGTATAGTGCTCTGTACAGCTTCACTTTGCAAATCATTCTCAACATGGGTAGAAACAGGAGAATATTCAGATTTCTGAGTATGTTCACGTCCACCTGCCTCAATCTCGTGCCCACTTCCTTGAGATTTTTCCCTTTCTTTCAAGGAATCATTAGTGGCAACTTGAACATCATCTTCCATTTGTGCAGACACAGCAAGCTGGTAAACTTCATTGTTGATGGTATCTTCTAGTTGATGAAGCTTTGTTTTGGAATGACACCAAAATGGAAACAGTGATGACCCATAAGATGAGAGTGTCTTGATATCAGCAAGTCTAATCTCCACTTCTAAAATATACTTCCACATTGTATTATATAACGTATGTTCTTCATATCTGAGATAACACAATACAGAGAAGCAGACAAAAGTGAATATCACAAGTACACAGGAAAAATGAAAATTTAAATTACTTACCCTTTAAGAGATCTCATTCTCTCCAGCAAACTCTCACATTGTTTTATAAGTTCAGTCCAAAGATCTATCCCCTTTTCATGTTCATCAGGAGCTACTGCATCATTTATTTTACTCCCTGAAAAAGCTAAAGTCTGACCATCTGGATAAGCATCAGCTGCAGATGAGCTTGTATGATGGTCATTAGTTGAAAAATTGCTCTTGTATCTTTGAATAACTCCATCAACATATTGACTGTTAGCATGTGATCCTTGGCTTTGAGGAACCATATAAGTATCTGCTGTGCCATCTACAGCTAGCCCATCTGAAGACTTCCCCATATCAACCCCCAAACTACTGGAATCATGTGTATCCACATCAGCAAATTCAACATTGCCAGTGGAAATAGTTTCCCGATCAGAGCTATACTTAACTGACTGAGCCAATACAGCAGGCACTTCCCATGATGTTTCCCCAGTTTCTGTATTCCAATAATAATATTGATTACTCTCCTCGTGCATAACTACTTTCCAACCCAACACACCATCCCCAACGACTTGTGATTCAGATGTTCCATCAACAGAGAGGTGCTCTGAAGAACCCAGCTCTTGAGATGCATAAGCAGAGGGAGCAGCATCAGTATCACCTCTATTAACGCCTTCTAAGCTTGTTGAAACATCAAGATGAGCAGAAATTTGGCCAACATCTTCCCCCTTGTCCCTATGAGAACCAGGATCTTCAGTTTCACTCATATCCATGTCTTTTCCTTCAAACAATATTCTTTCCTGTCAACAGTAAATTGAAACACTTTTAGACTTGTTAAGTCATTAGGCAAGAAACAGTTGTAAAAATCTAAGATCTAACGATATGCGCATTGGGTAATCAACACTGTTCATTTCCCAAATATATTCTGCTTATATAAAATTAACACGAGAAAGCAAGGTCCAGGAGTAGTAAAACTGAAACAATTCGCTTATTGGGGACGGAAATGTATCTATGATAAGAATTACAATGCATGGAATATTACATATTTGCATCCAGTCAGACAAAAGCTTAAATGTTTGTTTGAGGCCAAACTAGCATAAATCCAGTATAATACCTGGTTATTATGATCCGCTGTTGAATTATTTGCGGCAGCATCTTTTGGCGCCTTATTTAGTTCCTCCTCCAATTCATCATCACTATATTGCCCAAGTAACAGAAGGGGATTCTGTGGCTGTTGACCTGAAGACAAGATACTAAATTTTTAGGTGCTGAAAACTTATAAACTAAAAATGGAAAGTTCATCAGAAAATCATGCATGTCATTGTTCCCATAACCAAAAACAAGAAAAGGAAGATGACTAAGGGAGCATTTCAGTAAGAATGATAAGAGCCACCTGTTAACATAAATGAGAATGTCAGTCTAGGCAAAATGCAGATAAAGCTAGGAACATACAAACCGATAGGAAAAATTCCGCAGATGAATCTCCAAGATACTCAGAACTAGCAGATTACAGAGGAATGATTCAAAAATTCAGTGGCAGGGCCGTGTGCGTGATCTGCTAAGTACATTCCAAAACCACAGCCACTAAATATCTGTAAACAAATACTTGGGAGGCAAACGAGATAACATTGCAGAAAAGTGATTGCCCTCTCTACAATATCCTTTTTGAAGAAAATTCACGGAACCCACCTGAAGGTGATGATGATGGTGAATTGGGTAATTCAGTACTTTGTTTGACATCCGAATCCCCTCCAACCTCTTCACGTACAGAGGATCCACCCAAATCTCCTAACAAAAGTAGAACAAATAATCTCATACAAGTAAATTCCAACGAATTACTCTGATAAAATCAAGTGAACAAATAATTACTAAGCAGAAACAGAAGACACATTTATATCAAAACAAAGGTTCACAAAATCAATTAAAACAAAAACCATTTCTTTAAGCCCAAATTCTACACAGTTGGTTAGATTTACTCCTATTTTCAGCAATCGAGAAACATAAATGGATCGCATATTGAATAAGTTTTCACGACATAATAACAAAAAACAGCTCCATTTACTCCATTCATGTACAAAGGAACCACCTGAATTTCCAATCTGAGGAGTTCAGAAAAATGATTTCATACCATAATTACACAAACCACACACTAGAACACGATCCATTTAAAACCTGCTACAAAGCAAGGAAATCCCTGCTCAGCAAGCACACAAAACTACAGAATCTAAATTAAGTTAAAAACATTGTTCAATTCTTTAAACTCAATTTGTACATATTACCAACTCCGTTTTACTCCAACATATACTGCATTGAAACATAAACAGATTGCATATCAAGCTGAATCAATAACAATCAATAACAGAGAGACACTTGCTACTGCCAGAACACCAGAAAACAAATCATTACCAAGTAAACACACAACACAACAGAATCGAATTCACGAACAGCTAAAAAAATATCTTAAATTCACTTGTTCACAAATTTGATCCGTTTATTCCTATTTTCAGCAACAAAATAAACACAAGTAAATAGTGTAAACCAAAAACAAACTTCAATTCTTCAATCTAAAAAATCCTACAAACGAAGCTCAAATTCACTCCTAATTTCAGAAATTACGGAAATAAAAAAGCACAACGCATTCAATAAATTGAAACAAACCGATACTCTATTCTTCCGATTCATATCAATCTAGAAACAGAAACAAACTGCGTACCGAACAAGCTTAAGTTAACTACACAATAAATAAAATCAAAAAGAAAAAGAAAAACCCTAAATAAATAAAAATAACAAAATACCAGAGGGTTCCGCGAAGAGATCGAGTTTGACACGACGACCGGCGTTTGAGAGAGCCGCGAGTCTGCGCTCTTTCCTTTTTCCCATTTTTGATTAAACTAAATTGAAATCTGAGACTTGTGTGTTGTTATTGGAGAAGGGAAGAGTCGTGTGTTGAGGAGGAGTGCTGGAGAGAGGTTTGAAATTGAAATTGAGTGCGTATGCTTCTTTGGGGGTTTTATATCTGTACCTGGGGAAGATGGAGTATGTGGCTTCTGTATGCAATAGTTTGTTGGATTTGGGGTTGTTTTAGTTGGGCTTCATTGTTTATATTATGGGCCCAATCGATGTCACGTCCAAATCCAACGGCATTAAGATAATTGTGAAAATTATAGGAATGAACAATTTTATGTTTGAAATGATAGGAATGTTAGGATCTGTTTGTTTATTTCTATCTATATCAGTTTAAATTTTGAAAATATAAAAATGCCCTATTTTGAGTTTACAATTGTAAAAATGTCAGGGCATGTTTATACATATGTTTATTATTCATTGTTGTTCATTATTGTTCATATATAGAGAGAAAAAAAATGTGACATTTTGCATTTTAAAACATGAAATCTGACATTCATATAATTGTGAATTAGATTCTGGCATAAACAAAAATGAATAAATATACACTAGCATTTTTATCATTTTAAACTCAAAACATAATAGTTTACATAATTATCTTAAGAGAATTAGGTAAACCACCACATTTTAAGTTTTAATTTGTAAGAATAACAGCCTATGTTTGTTATTTTGTAAGAATGATTTTTTACAGTTTCTTAAATGTAAAAATGTTCGGTTTAAGTTTTGTTTCTTTAAAAATGTCAAAATCTATTTAAACTCTCTATTTTTCAAAAAACGTGTCTAATTTTTCGCTCTAATTATTATTTTTTCCTTTTCTATATAACTCTAAATAAACTAAAATACCTTTTACACTTTCCCACTTTATATATAAAAAATAATAAACACTATAAATATATATCTATAAAATAGAAAGTGGACATTGATAAAATCTCTCGCTTGTTTAGAGATCGGGATAGAGTGCTCATCATGTCTATTCCGATAAGCAATCATCTCGTAAAAGACAAATGGGGTTGTTTGGGCAATCGGAGAGGGATATACTCGGTCAAGGAAGGTTACAAACAACTTCATGCCCAACAAGGAACTCATTCAGTCGCGGCATCAGTAGGATGGGGGAATCTGTGGAGAATCAAAGCTATGCCAAAGATGGTTAATCTAATGTGGAGAGGGAGAGCCTTGCCCAACAAACCGCCGACGTGAGCCAGATTAGCTCAAAAAGGAGTAATCCAGTGTAAAGTCTGCCCGGTGTGTAATTTGGAGTCAGAAACGGCTTCACATGCCTTGGTCACCTACAGCAATGCGATGGAGGTATGGTCGAGATCTGGTACGGAGAACTATTAGTCATGGATTGTCAATCAATATCGACAACCCTGTTGAATGTTCGAGTTGTTTTTGTAAGACGTATTGTAAATTCGCCTTAGCTTGAGCAGTCCGATCTCATTCGGGACGTTATGTTTGGAATTCTCAACCCCTAATTGTATTATTGCCGATTTGGAGAACGTGATGATTAATTCACTAGATCAATTGCCAAATCGAAAGGAGAATACAACTAAATGTTTAATTAATTTGATTACATGGTGAAGTAACTAATTTTTTATGTTACATAAAGAATTTACATAACAAAAAAAAAATATTTATTGCTCTCCAGGGTTCAATTGTTTTGCTCTTATGTCCTTTCGTTTTAAATTAATAAGTAAAATTTATTCATTGTTAATATGTTGATAATTTTTTAATACATATTTATTTATCATAATACTTATTATTTAATTAAAATAAATTTATCAAATAAAAATAATTTTATAAAATTATAGAATAATTATCATTTAAAGCTAAATTAATTAATATTTTCTTAATTCATATAATTATTTTAAATTGTCCATCCATTTAAGACAAACAAATATGAACCTTTCCTATGAGAATCAACTCTTCCAAAAAGCATGCAAACGCGAAAAAGATTTAATGTGGATTTCTTTACGAGAGGACTCATTGAGGATGTTTTTTTTTTTTAATCCGGTCATTGAGGATGTTTCTTGATTTAACTGAAAGTATACAAATTGTGTAAAATTAAAACGAAAATGATTACGAGTTCTTGTCTTAATCCGGCAGCAACAAAGAAAATAGTAAAAACACAACAAAGGAAAGCAAAACTTTCCATGTTATTTCATTTGAGAAAATACTTGGAAGCAAATGAAAGATCCTTCAACTCCCACTATATTTCCCACACCATGAAATTTCCAGCTAACACAAGGTGTGAGTAATGGCATTACACATTAAAAAGCAAATATTGCAAAGCAAAAACCAAAGCATAAGATTAATTAAACTGAAGAGAAACAAATATAAAATGAAGAGAAACAAACATCACCATCTTGACAATAAGGAAAACAAAAAGAAGCCACCACTACTTGAAGGGTAAAACCTACTTAACTCCAAACCCCCTATGCAAATTTAGAAACCAACCCCTATTTAGCAACACATCAATCAAGAACAGAGAAGAGAGAGCACTTTGGAGCTATGGGAAAACCAGTTATTTCATGAACCCCACCACAGACTCGATGCTTGTGCTCTCCCCCTCCCTGCCAACTTAGCAACCATTTGCAATCCCATTACCCACCACTCTTTTCTCCGAAACTGACTTGGTCACCTTTGGTGCTTCTTCAGTTCTCTCCATTGATCCATTCTCCTGCGGATGGACCTCTCCGTTGACGGCGACAGTTGGCTTCGTTGCGTCAGACGTCTCTGACACCTTGTTTGATTCGTTCGACTGCTCTCTTTTCTCTTTAACGGGCTTAATTTCAGCAACAACCTATAACCAATGCAATCAAGAGCAAATATTAGTTCACATATTCAGAATAAAACTTAACACTTGTTAGCATGAAAACATAAAAGATAAAGGAACTAGCCTGTTTCTGCATAATCTGTTGCTTCACCTTTTTCTCCTGAATTATCTTCTGCCGTTTCTCGTAGAAACTGAAATCATCCAAAATGCAGGTTTTGCTGCTATTTTCCTTGAATATCTTGATCATCTTAAGTCCTGATTCCAGCTTAACCTGCAAATACAAAGAAATTTCCACTAAGAATGGAG
Source organism: Breynia disticha f. nivosa (assembly GCA_948193385.1). Classification (NCBI taxonomy): domain Eukaryota; kingdom Viridiplantae; phylum Streptophyta; class Magnoliopsida; order Malpighiales; family Phyllanthaceae; genus Breynia; species Breynia disticha. Next base: position 805 of record CANYCX014528156.1, on the reverse strand, counting down.
AAGGCACAAGGAAAATGGAGAAAAAAATGTAATAAGCAAATAGAGCTCGGCAATATATTGCTCAAAAGCACCTCTTGTGTGTCCCGGCTGTTGGTTACAGGCTTGTTATCATTGTTCTCAAGGATAATGTGCTTCAATAAACTATTGGGAATATCCTTTACAATGTGCCACTTGACAGGGAAACACCCTGTCCATTTGTCTTGTTGCCAATACTCCACATTCTTCTCAAAATCAACTGCTCCGACCATTTCTGCCATGCCAACAAATTGGCCGCTGGTATTAACCTGCAAGCATAAGAATTAAAAGGTCAAACATAATAAATTTTGGAAAACAAAATTTAAGAAATGATTTCACTCAAAATTCTTACCGAGAAGAAAAGAAAAACTGGGCATCCGTCAGATTTCTGCTGTGCCTCCTGATATGCAGCATCAAGTTTCTTGTTGCCATTTGGTGTACTAGCCCAAACATTATACTTGATACTCTTGTGGATATCATCCTCGCTATAAGACTTGATAATGAAAAATTTTGCATCACTATAGCTCTCGGCGAAATCTGTTTTGTTGTAATCTTCCCGGTTAGGTGCCACAGCTGCCTCGTCCTTCTCTTCTCCAACAGTTTCACCAGTTGGTAGGCTCTGTCCCTTCACCATTAAAGTGACTGGAGTGAAACCCTTTTGGTTCTTGTATACCTTCGCCCTTGGCCCCCTGTTTAGTTCATTCAAACCATCAACGGTGTCATTTCGATAACCAAAGTACCCATTGCCTCTTCCCCTGAGTTTGTTTTTGCCGTCAGCACTAAGCCAACC
>CANYCX014527270.1:0-17064 GCA_948193385.1 Breynia disticha f. nivosa | reverse complement strand
TATATATATATATATATATGTATATAATGAAATTACTTATATACTTTGATTTTATATCATATATCTTGTGTTTCATTTGATCATTTTCTTGTATTATCATCATAAATATTTATTTACTTTTGCATTCATTTCATCCATCATATATGTAGTATGCTTCAATTTACTGTGCAAATAAATTTATCTTACGTTTAATTAGCATGTATGCATCATCCAAACTCAAACATGCCATATACATAAAATCATTCATCACACAGAACACTTCAACTATATGCATTGTGGCAATGGTGAAACCCCTACATGCCACATCAGCATACCACACTCTAGCAATTCTACCAATTCATATATCTCATTAATAATCATATAATCAAAATCAATCAATAATGGATGTTCTTTAATAATCATTTTCTTTAGGTGATCACACATATAATCATATTTAAAAGTGAGTCTAGATTACTCATCTATTTAATCGTAATATTCAGAGTTCTCATGGACCCAATCCTTGTGTCGTCGTCTAAATAATCGTCTTATATTCAAACAATAATTCTCTATAGCTTAGTATTATTCTCAACACAACTCAATAACATATAAATACATATAAAATACTATTCCTTTTCTTATGTAGTCTATCATTTCCTAATTATCGATTTTTAATTGTCAATCCTACATAAATTCTTAAAATTCCATAATTTAAAGTAATGATTTCAAAAATTATTTCATACCTTGTTAACTCTTCTTTCTCTCATTTATTTTCCATTGTCTTCCTCTTCCTTCTTTATATTTTTATAATTTAAAAGATTGAATTTTGATTTATAGAGAGATTAGAAATATTTAATTAGTGGTTTTAAGCTGATTCCATGTGAAAAATGAAGATTATGGGTTATTGTTTAAGTTTTTATATGGAATTGCCATAATCTACTTCAATTTTCAAGGTTTATGCATGTTCTGCAGTGCTACACGACTGTGTCAAATGGCAATACAACCTGTGTTGGTCTACACGACCACTGTATCACTTAACAAACCTGGTGTGTCAGACTTCTGACTTTACACACTCACTTTGTCAATCAACACGCTCAATGCGTCCGACTATACTTAACATATTTTCCATCTTTAACACTATTCTAATGTTATCTTTTTTTTGCTTTAATATCATATGATTATACTTAAGTATTCATATAACTTACACCATATGAATAGTAAACTCTAAGTTTATATTTGGTTTATTTTAAATTTCTTGGTCTATTTCATTAATTATATGTTATTAGGATAAGGATGTGATAATTCTTTCCTTGTTAAAGAATTTGTCCTAAAAATTCAAATTCTGTATACCGTATGTCGTTCCTTCCTTTGTTTCCTTTATATAAAAATCTTTGTTCATTCTTGTATATCTTTGTATTAGCTTTATCATACTAGTGTGTATTATTTCTCTTGATAGTGTTGATCACCTTACTTCTATACACTGTTGTATACATATTTCATTACATATATCTGTTACATTAACTTTTATCTGAAAATAACTATAAATGGATTGCTTCTCCCTTTCTTCATTTTCTGTTATATTTATGAACTTTATTCATATATCATTTTCTTATATTTCTTATGTCTCTTTTCTCATTTGATACTTTACTTTTTACTTTTTACTTTTTACTTTTTGTTTGCACAAATATTTTAACATTCATTAACTTACTTCTTTCTTCCTATCAACCTTTTGTTGTACATTTACCTTTTATTGTATACGTAATCTTTAACATGTATTATTCATTGTTACTTTTATAATAAATCATCTTGTAATTTGTGTGACACTCTAAACTAATAACCTTATAATCATGTAATTAACCTTTTTGTTAACTTATAATAATGAATAATGAAAATTTTTTTGTATCATATTATTTTTTTACTATTTTTTTATTAATCACTCAACAAACTAGAATATAATAGTATACAACATGACCTAAGACACGGTCTAGAACACAGCTCGTGTTAGTGTAACACGTCCCATGGGCATGATCCCGTGTTATACTAGCATGCCCCCTATTCAACTGTAACACGAAGCCCTTGTTATTAGGCACGATCCGTGTGCATCTAGTGTATATTTGTAAATATATCTATCTCAGCCTAAAATCAATTAATCATCATCTATATCAATTTGTACATCATAAACTCGAGAATAACTGTGCACATATATTGACTATCAACGTACAACTTAACCTATCCATTATCTAAGTTTTTTCATAATGTACCATCATATATCATATACAACAATGCAACTGTATACATATACAATTCTAAATAAAACATTTCTTGGTGTAGAGAGAGAGTGCTAAGGAGCGACAGCTGACCCACCTCTGGTAAACTTTGATGAGTAACTTCTAGCTATCTATTTGAACCTAAAAATAAAAATATACAAACCACACATTGATGACTTACAAGCTTAGTGAGTAATCATTTCATATCATTAATTGTTATTGAGATTCTAGAATCTATATATAGATATACATGTGTGCTTGTATTATTGTAAAAACAGGTGAACTGTGTTTATTAATATTTCATTGAACATGTAATATGAAATCTGTTTAACTATCATATATTTTGTATAAATTTTATTTTCACTAAATGGAAGCGGCGGGCTTTGTTGATAGAGAACATTTTTTCCTCATCAGCATTTCATTATAAGGCCTTCATTTCTATCATAGACTCTGTAAACTGGTCTAAGGAACATCTAAGTGTGCTCTATACTTCAAAAGATAGCTTCATCTCTAGTTAGCTCGGGATGCTAAGCATCCAAAATAGTTCATAACGAATGTGCTCTCTCTTGAAGGCCTCCTACAACCATACCAAAAACCCAAGATGCCTCATCGAGTGCATATCAGATCATAAGTTATTTTTTATTGGATATTAAACTGGCTATGCGAACGACTCTCACCCCTTCTGAGGATAATCTAATCAAAGATGTGTACTCCTAGAAGAGCTAAAAGCTTTTCTTGCAAAAGCACTTGGATCAAACTCTATCAACATCTCATAATCTAGTCAAAGCGATCTTTATTCCTATCGGGATTTCATTGTTAGACATCTGGGGACGTTTAGACCTCACGATGCAATTTGGGTTATAGTAGGCAGATTGACAAAGTCGGCTCATTTCTTGGATATACAATAGGATGACACATTAGACAAGCTTGCGAGCTTGTATGTTATCGAAAGAGTGAGGTTACACGGAGTCCCTATGTTTATATTATCATATTGAGATCCACAGTTTACCTCACAATTCTGGAGGAGTCTACAGGATGCGATGGGTACAGGTTGCAGTTTAGTACTGCATTCCGTCCTCAGGACAACGGTCAGTCTAAGAGGACTATTCAAACAGTGGAGGACATGATGAGAGTGTGTGTGCTGGAGTTTGGAGGTAACTAGTATGATCATTTATCATTGATAGAGTTTTGTTACAACAATAATTATCTATCAAGCATTGGGATGGCACCATACAAGGCTTTATATGGAAGGCAGTGCTTGAGTCCAGTATATTAGGATGTTGAGGGTCTGCGATAGATAGAGAGACCAGAATTATTGAGAAAGTGAATGTGGTAAAAAGGTGTATGCAGGTAGCTAAGGATCGCCAGAAGAGCTATTTTGATTGGTATACTTGGGAGATTGTATATGAAGTCAGAGATAGAGGTTTCCCCAAGGTTTTACTGTGGAGAGGCATGATCAGATTTTGGCAGAGAGGAAAGTTGAGTCCGAGATATGTGGGGCCATATGAGATTACCAAGAGAGTGGGACCACTTGCTTATCTACTTTAGTAATTGGAGGAGTTTTTGTGACTCCACAATGTTTTTCATGTATCTATGTTTGAAGAGGTATCGGTTAGATCCGAGTCATGTACTGAGGGCACAAGAGTTATAGACCACGGAGGATCTCACTTTTTAGGAGGAGCTAGTAGAGATATTGGACCGATAGGTTAGACAGTTGCGAAACTGAGAGATCCCAATGGAAAGGTGAAGTGGAGTTTTCACTTGCTTAAGGAGGCTACCTGGGAGGTGGAGAGCGATATACGAGAGCAGTATCTACATTTGTTTCCAAAGGCTTGATGAAATTGATGTAATGCTATAAATCTAGTTGGATACTTTGTGTTTAAGAGTTTTAAGCTTAAATACTTTAAGTTTGAATTCTTTAATTAAGTTAGTAAAAAATCTAGCTTTCCAAAATTTCCTAAGGGGAGAGATGTAATGCCCAAAAAAATGTCAGAATTAATATATATAGAAATTGAGATTAAAACAAAATTGAATCGAAAGGAAACGGGCTAAACTACTGAAAACAGCAGATGAGCATAGGCTTAGCACGATCGTGCCACGGGGCGCGCTCATCCCTATTAGAAAATGACAAGCATGAGCTAAAGCACAAGACGTGTTAAACTCGTGCCAAAAACACAGAGCTCGACCATCAGCACAGGACATGCTGAGGGGCATGCCCATTGTTAAAACAAAATGTGATATGCGTGAAAACATTTCTTTTCTTATGGAAATAGCTTACAGAACATCCTAAAAACACACAGGAACCCTAGGGTGATTTGAGGGGTGATTCTTAACTAGAGTTAGTGGATCTTTACTGGAAATTTATCATGTGAAAGGTAAAATTTAACTCTTTGCATGCTTAGGGTTATTTTTCTAAAAATGTGGGTAGATGGAAAGTGAAATTATGAAGTTTAGATGGAAATAGAAGAATTGTGTGTTGAAATTGTGTTGGTTAGTTGTAATAGAGATAGTAGAGACATTGTGGATCATTTATTAAGGTTAAAGACTAAAATTTACGAAAATAGGAGGTTAGGATTATGGGTAAGAGAGGAATTGAGTATTATTTAACTAAGGGTTAGAATTATGTAATTTATATGATGGATGACTTGTTTGACAAAAATGTATGTGAAATTGTAGTAGGAGGTGATTTGAGAAACCTGGATCAGAGTTGAGCCATGAGCCCAACTTCACAAATTTCGAGGTAAGTACCGACAACACTTACCATTGTATGTCTTGCATCTGTGTTGTTAAATATATAAGATTATTATTACATTGTTCAGATGGTAGTAAACATGTGTCTTTAATTATACTTGGTTGAATTGGTTGCAAACTTGTATTCATTTCTTAAAAATGATGTGATTGAGCTTGGTGTGATTTTGTTTGAGATGTTTGACTTACACAAGTATACTTTATGGGGATATATGCAAGTTGATGTGTGTAAAATGGATTGATGTTGAGCATGAGATATTGTGATCTATTGATGAAGCTATGACATGTGGTATGAACTTGTGTGAAAGGTTTACTAGTAATGCATAAAATGGAAATGTAATACATATTGTATGATATTACAATTGATGTGGCTGGCCATAATGAATTGCATGGGATTCATATGTTGTATAAGCATATCGTGTGACACGTGGTCATAAGGATTTTGGGCGAGAGATCAATGTTGGGCTGGGTCTGAGGATATTCCAAGAGAGAACTTGATGCCAGGCTGGGCCTGAGGTAAATTCTAAGTGAGAGCTTGATGTCAGCTGGGTCGAGCATAATTCTGGGCAAGAGCTGGATGCCAGGCTGGGCCCGAAGAAAATAGAAGACCCCCAGCATACATTGTTTGTGAATTGCATTGGCATTCATAGTGCATCCATTCTTACTTTGATTAAAGTTTGCATGAAGAATATGAAAGAATGGTGCCATGGATAATTGTGTGGATGTGTATGATGTTTGTAAGAATATGTTTATAGACATTTGAATGGAAATGTATATGAAAATCTTGTATATGAAGTAAGTTTTGATCCATGATAATTGGGTTGTGATGTGTTGGTATGGAATGTTATGCTGACTTTATGTGATTAGAAAATTAAGAGAAGGGTTATGAATATTGCTGGAATGTATGTTATATGGAATGGATTGAAATGTGTTGCGTGTTGCTTAAACTCGTAGGTCGACACGGTGGGCGTGTTGACAGGCATGACCTCATGCCAAAAACACAAACTTGTGCCAAGTGAAGCGAGGATCGTGCTAGGGTACTGACTTAAAGTCAGAATGATATCACGTCGCCCGTGCTGGTTAGCACGAGCTCGTGCCAGATAAATGTTCTTGCTAGGATGCTCATACGCACGGCCGTGCTTCCTGGATAATTTATGTGTTAATTAAGATTGAGTTAAAGAATAGATTGATTAAAGATGAAATAGCGATGATTGCCTATCACATTACGTACATAAAACATAATAAGAAACGAGTACTTATGCATTAACTACTTTGGTAAGTGTTTTAAATGGACTTACTAAGTAATTAAAATTACTCACGTGTGTGGATTGTGTTGTGTGTGTAGACCGTCGATAGTTACTACATTACTCCGTATTTTGGTGGATTAGTGAGCTGTGCGATATGTTTCTTTGAGGTCGAGGATCCCAGTATTTTTATTTTTATACATTTTGTATTTTGTAAATTCTATATGAATATTAGTATAAATATATTGTTTTAAAAGCATTGTTTTAAAACTATAATCATAGCTTCCGCGTATTTAATGATGGTTTTTTATATAATTTTTTTAGCCAAGGTTTCAAATTAATGCACATATATCTTCTTTATTATATTGAGTGTGTTGTAGAACTATTTTAAAAGAAAAAAATAGTTGCAAATTTCTAAAATTAATCAAAAAATGGCTTTTAAATTTGGGCGTGACAGCGCTGCTTTCATACACTTCTTCACCACTTCAATCTTCTCTACAGTTTGTTGTACCAACTCTGGTCCCTCCAACTGTCTCAAACCCTCTACACCCCAATAGACGGGACTCCAACATTTCCTTCCATATGGCGCTTTGTAAAGGGCCATACCTATGCTGGAGTGGTAACTATTATTATAGGAGAACTCAACTAGTGGTAGATGCTCAACCCAATTACCCCTGAACTCCAAAACACAAGCTCTTAACATGTCCTTTAGTGTCTGTATGATCCTTTCTAATTGTCCATCAGTCTGGGAATGAAAAGATGTACTAAAATGCAACTTGGTACCCATCGCCTTTTGGAGGCTTCCTCAGAATTTAGAGGTGAATCTCATGTCTCTGTCTAACACAATGGAAATAGGTATCTTATGCAGTATCACAATCTCTGCAGCATATTTCTCCGCCAGTCGGTCCATGGAGTGATCCTGTCGAATTGCTAGAAAGTGAGCCGATTTCATCAATCGATCCATTATTACCCACACTACATCATGTTACCTAAATGTCCTCGACAACACCACAACAAAATCCATGATAACCTTCTCCCATTTCCACTCGGGAATCGCAAGTGATCTCAACAAGCCTTTCAACACATGATGTTCTGCCTTTATTTGTTAACAGGAAAGGCACTTGGCCACAACTCAAATCCTGATACATTTTTGTCCTACCCGGGTGTAAGGTTTAAGCAGAGGAATGCGCCTATATCAACATCTCTTCCTTCAGCTCTTGTATATCAGGTACACACAACTGCTATCCATAGTAAAGTGTGTCAATCTCATTCACTCGGTCAGGAGTTTCCATCTTCCTTTTTCTACCTTCTTTTTTATTCTCATCAACCTAGAGTCTTCCTTTTGCCTTTTAGAAATCTTTTCTCTAATAACTAGTCTTATTTGGATGTGGGCTAGTATTTCAACCTTTATCAAGTCTAGCTGTACTCGTAGTTCCCTTAAGGCAAACAAGGATTCTGCTTTGACACTAATAGAGTCTAGTTGTTCTTGCATCTTCTGACTTAGTAGATCCACAACCACGTTAGCTTTCCTGAATGGTACTCAATGCTGTAATCATACTCTTTAATTAATTCCATATAATTCCTTTGCCTCATGTTTAGCTTTTTCTAGGTGGTCACTTATTTAAGGCTCTTATTATCCATGAAGATTTTGACGGTTTCCCCGTATAAATTGTGTTGCCATACCTTAAGAGATGTATGATGGCTGCCAATTCCAAATCATGCATCAAATAATTACCCACATGAGGCCTTAACTGTCTCGAAGTGTAAGCTATCACATTGCCTACTTGAACCAAAACTCTATTGGATTTCTTACGTGTATTAGACTCAATGACATCAGAATAAAACATCAAAAACACGTGTAAATAGGCAAGGATCGACATAAAATCGACTTAAAACATGACACATACATTCGGCTTACAACTAGTTAACATAAAGATCGAATCTTGCAAAAAAATCATACCTTTCTATTCCTCCTTCAAAACCGTAAGCCCTTTTGAACAAGAACAGTAACTACCACTTTAGAATACACTAAAGGGACCTTTATGACACCAAGAAAGAACCCCAGTCGTGGTTCCTCTACAGCAATAACACACAGATTAGCAAATAACTGTACTAGCACGAAAGAGAATAACATGTCACCTCTTCTTGGTCAATTAGGATGAGATTTCTTGTGAGGGTTGAGGCACACGATGATCTCCACTAGAGATCAGCCCTAAATCTCACTTCTCTTGTCTAAGAAAAACCCTAAATCTCTAAGAATTTAGCTGGAAGCTACGACAATGGGGAGTGTATGAGAGACGACTATGTTGTATAAAAATGACTAGGTTTCTCATCCTTTTATAGACAAGACTTTGGACTTTGATAAGGCTTTTGAAATTTAAAATCCTTTTATTTTAAATTTCACTTAGCAATCCTAATCTTTTAGGACTTTGATAAGGCTTTTGAAATTTAAAATTCTCTTTTAAAAAATCCCTCATTGTCGTGTATATAATGTAGATAATTAAGAGATTTTATTCTTTTAATTATCCTACATTAATCATGTCTTAATTTAAGACATACTTCTTAAATTTTCTCTCCTTTTATATCTTACACATTTTCACTTAAGACATCATATGTAATAAATAATCTTTGTCTTAAATTCATGTAAGAAAAATTATTTCTCATCCATCTCGGGCCTAATTACCAAAATTAGCCTAAATGCCCAATTCGGCTCAATAGACGAATTTTGACCTAAGGTGAAATACCAAAATTACCCTTTCAGGTTTTTGCCATCCATTTGCGATCTGTAGGACTATTTGATAAAGGAAATGAGTTTAATAACTCATAAATCATAGGCGGTCTCTAGTAAGATACTATGATTACACTGAATTAAATAGCTGACGAGCAGTGTCAACAACCCTACTACAATTCAAATAAATCCCTTGAACTTGATATCTAGATTAGCATAACGCATATCGCTAACACCCTTATTTAGTGCTCAATCACTTTTGTTGATCTCTATGAAAAAATTGGTAAGTTTGAATAAATGACTTAATCATTTCATTCGGGTGCGGCCACACTCTTCCCAATCTTGTCTATCAAGCGGCCAGTGATATCATCTCTCATAGAGAGGGTCAATCCCTTCACTTTACTTCTGCTCTCACTTATGATTCATAGCCTACCCAATCATACCCATACTTGTCAACCTTTTACGGCCACGTTAGGCATATGTCAAAGTACACTAAAAATCACAACAAGAGAAATAGTGATTTTCAGTCTAAGGATAATATTTGACATTACAAATAGTGATCGCTCTCCAAGTATAATGCTCTACATTATACCTATGCACTTTGTTAGATATCCCGAATATCTATGACCCGTAGAACATGATCATCTACAAAGTACATACTAGTCTTAATTCATTTCTACTCCCATAGAAATAAGTGACTAGGGACATTTAGAATGTTAATCTTAAAAATTCCAGGTTCTACTATCAAGGTCCTCAACTTTTCTACCTCAAGCGCTTAATTAACATTCTTGGATATTTTATCAAACACATACCACAGGTCAATACATCATATGATAAAATAATGCCTCATAATTTTATTAATCAAATAATAAAAGTTAAAAAAATGGATTGGGCTAGGGCTTACACTAACAAAATTCCCTAAGCTAGGGCCTAGAGGCATCTGTATACACCACGTACTTCAGTCCTTCAGATTGCAGTACTAAGATTGGGACCTCACTCAGTCGCCTCTTCAGCTCCTAAAAACACCATTGGCACTACTCATTCCACTTGAATGGTGCATTCTTCTTTAATAACTTGATCATGGGCCTTGCTATTGAGGAAAAATCCTAGATGAACCTCTGATAATACCGAGCTATCCCCAGAAAACTATAGATCTTCGTTTCATTTTTTGAGTTTACCACTCCTTTACAGCTTTGATTTTTTACGGAACTGATTTTACCCCACGACAGGAGATCACATGTCCTAAAAATACCACCTCGTCCACCCAAAACTCACACTTGCTGAACTTTCCAGATAACTTCTTATCTTTTAGAGTTTACAAGGCAACCTTCAGATGCCCCTTGTGTTCCTCTCTAACCCAGGCGTAGATTAAAACATCGTCTATCAACATCACTATGAACTGGTCTATATATGGTTGAAATATTATATTCATTAGCGCCATGAAGGTGGTCAGTGCGTTAGTGAGTCCAAAGGGCATGACTATGAACTCAAAGTGCCTGTATCTAGTTCGGAAGGCTGTCTTAGGGATCGAGGACTCTTTGACTCTCAATTGCCAATAGCCTGACCTCAGTTTAATTTTTAAAAATATCGTTGCTCCGTGCAACCGATCTAGGAGATCATCAATCCTTGGCAAGGAATACTTGTTTTTCACCGTCAATCGGTTGAGCTGTCGGTAATCTATGCATAACCTCATACTACCATCTTTCTTCTTAACGAATAGGACTGGAGCTCCCCATGGCGATACGCTCGGCCTAGTGAACCCCTTTTCTAGTAGCTCCTCTAATTGCTTCTTCAACTCCCTCAATTCTACCGATGTCATACAGTAAGGGACAATAGAAATGGGATGGCTCAATATACTGTCTCAATATGAAAGTCAACCTCCCTAGGCAGCGACAATCCCAATAAGTCCTCTGGAAATACATCAGTGAACTCTCTCATAATCTCCACCTTGCTTACCATGGAAGGTGTGACATTCAAGTCCACCACATTTGCTAGGAAGGCCTCATAACCTTCTCTCATCCAATGGAAGGAACTTACAGCCGAAATCAAACATCTAGGTACTGTCCGTTGCTCACCAACCATGATTATTTTCTTCTCCCCTAGAACTCAAAACTCACCTCCATCGTGAAACAATCGACCACTGCTCAGTTCTTGGACAACCAATCCATGCACAGTATCACATTGAAATCCCACATTAGAATAACAACTAAGTATGCCTTGAGCCTCTGCTCTCCCATGACCAACTCACAGTCCTGAACTACGGTGGTAACAATTAGTACATCCCCTCAAGGCATAGACACTACTATCGAATAGCCTAGTGGCTCTACTGGACCTTAAACCTGGTTAACAAAGTTTTGGTTTATAAAATAGTAGCTCATTTTAGGATCAAATAACGTAAGTGCATCAGTATGGAAAAGAGAAATAGTACCAATAATCGTGTCAAGTCGATCTGTGGCCTCATCTCTAGTCATGGCATACACCTTGGCATGCAGTACTGAGGTGGCAAGAGCTTGAGAAGCTCCTCTTGACCTACCTAAAGAAATGGTAGCTCTCCCTCTGCCTCTAATAGCGGTGGTTTGGTTCTCTCCTACACTACTAGGGAAGATTGGAACATTCCCTTCTATCCTTTTTTATAGAGCACAACTCCTACCAAAGTGTCCCAACTGGCTGCAATGATAACAGCCATGTCCTCTCGGACCCTCATAACTGGCAGAAGATGCAACTCTAGCAGAATAAGGTCCCCTACCTGACTTAATGCTCCCTCTACTGATGCCTTAACCTGCACCCCTATAAGTTAGTGGCCCGCTTTGTTGCTGCTCTGTGGGTGCACTAGAGCTTCCAGACACCCTCTGACGCTTGTTGTCCTTCCTTTTCCTCTCATTCATTACCTCCTCGCAAGCAAGAGCTGCCTCAACCATCAACTGATAGGTAGGTGGCTTGATAAAGATCCTCTCTGAAATGTCTAGTTGTAGGCCCCGACTAAATCGATCCTTATACATTTTGTTTATAGCGGTCTCCTTAAGGGCATATAGAGACAGTCGAGTAAACTACCTCTCATAATCGACCACAATCATGCTTCCCTGCCTCAGGTCTAGAAACTCCATCTTCTTGTGGTCTTGATAGGTTTGGGGTGTAAAATTTTCAGTGAACACCCAAACAAAATCGTCCCAAGTAAGTGCAAGTGGCTCCTCTTTGCTCCTTGGGACCCTCTCCCAATAATATAATACATCCTCCTCAAAAAAGGATACCAAATACTTCAATCTCTGCTCTAGGATACAGTCTAGGCGACCTATGACCCTCTTGACAGTCTTTAGCCACTCCTCAGCAACCTCTATATCTGTAGTACCGATGAATACTTTGGCCCCTTGCCGTCAGATTCGCTTATAGTTTTTGTCTTGCTCCTCATGAGCCCTCGGGGCCCTCTGAACCTGAGCTTGAAGAATCTGGGCCTAAGCAGCCTAAGAAGCGGTTGCAACCTGTAGAGCTACCGCCTATATGTCCAAGAACTGCTGGAACATGGGCTGTGGTGGTACAATAGGTGGCGGTGGCGGTGGAGGTGGAGGCTGTCCATCGTGTATGGACTCAGCCTTTTGTCCTACATCGACTTTAAAGACTCTGCTGAGATGGGAATGTGGTCGTCTCTAGAATCCATCCTAAAATAATAGAAAGAGGAAAGTAGATTTGTAAAACCTCAATTTTCAAAATTGTTAAAATTTTACAAAACATTTCAAATAATTACACATATGCTGTGAGGAATCTACTCCCCGCTCTGATACCACTAAATGTGACACTCAAAATGCAGAACCTATTTTCATTAATTATTAGATTATTTATTAAATTCCTAGCCTATAATTTTTTTCTATATGCTGATTCTGACTTGCATGAAGCTTTTGAACATCATTTTAAAAAAAGAAGTAGAATTAAATCATAAACCATTGTTATATAAAATGTAACCAAAACAACAGTGCCTTGGGGAAAGCCCTACACAGCGAGTATCAACAATAGTGAAAAATATCAGTTTACAAAACACAATTTGTAGAAAATCAAAATGTGTGGATGAAATCCCTGACCTCACAGCAATAGTCCCTAAGAGTATCCAAAAATGTAGTGTAGAGAGGGTAAGTGGTCTACACGGCTACCTCCTCGTCTACAAAACACAAACATAACCGAAGAAAAATATGAGTACAACACTCAGTAAATGTATGTCCCTCTCGTCACTTACCTAACCATATAAAGTCTAATACACTCGTTCATTTATTCTTACTCTTATCTTACTTGTTAAATCCTCGCTCTTTACTCATGGAATGCTCTACTCTTTCTCTTAGATTCTAGGATACGTTATTTGGATTATTTGTTTCAGGTTTTCTTTGGTGTTATTTAGGTCCATATGATAAATTTTTAGTTTCTAGCTTAGCCTAGATCATGTACTAACTCCAAGATGTTGTAATGTATGATTTTCTAAGTCAAACAGTCCTCTGCACTACCAAATCATTGGCACTAAATGCATTTAGCGTCCACATGGACGCTAATGAGCGTCCACATGGACACTAATGAGCGTCCACATGGATGCTAAATGTTCTGCGTCCATGTGGACGCTACATAATTCAGAAATAGAGTCCACGTGGACACAAAATTAATAAAAATTAATTTAAAATAAATTAATTTTTTTAAAAAATTTATTTATATTAATTTGAATTTATTATTAATTTTCAATTAAAAATAAATATAAAATTAATATTTAAAATAAAAAATTGAAAATATTATAAAAATAAATGGAACAATAAAATAAAATGTATATAAAATAAAAAATATCGTATAATATTCGTACATAGATAAAAAACTACATAAAATAAAACTATAATCTACGAAGTGGGTGGAGGTTGTGGTGGAGGTGGCTGAGGGGAAGTAAACGCCTCGTCAAATGTGGGTGCTCGGCCGGCAAAAAATAGTTGCATCTGGCGCTACATCTCTGCTACCCTTTCCTATAGCATCTCGACCCGAGAAGGCAGCTGCTGGTTATCTCAGCTAAGCTCAGCGGAATGCGTGGCGTCTCGGCGAGGATTCACAGTCCTCTCTGCAAAATAATCTCTAGCAGCATTGCCGACGTTCAAAATTGACCCGCCAAGGCCAACCCCGCCAAGGCCTGGAGGTAGGCATCACACTGGTCCTGGTAGCTAGTGTTTCCCTCTAACGACTGCTGGCCCAAATCGGACTAGACACGTTACTGAGACAACAAATTAATTAAAGTTAATAATAAAAAATCTAAACTGAATGAAAAATTGAAAAAAGACTGTGAAATATAACTTAAATGAACCTCCGCCGACCTCTCGTCAATGAACCTAGTCAGATCCCTGCAGTATGTGTGTGTCTGCACAAAAACCTCGTAGGGATAAACCTGTCGTCCAAGCTGGACCTCCTAAAAGTGTATAAATTATAAAAAGCTTGTTATAAATTATAATAATTCGAATTAATTATAACCAGTAAACTAAATAAAAATGTAAAGTAACATTTACGTACCAGCCTTCGGCGGTGCTCCCCGCATGTAATCGACCCCCAATGTGCAAGGCTGGCCACAAAAGACGATTCACCTTTTGTTTGACTGACTTGGCTTGATAATCTGGCGTCGACCAAACTGCCATCCACAAGTCCCAAGAAGGCAAATCAATCCAAGCTGGCTGTCTCTTTGATGTCTGGGCTTTCTGAATAATGTCGTCGTATCTACGGGCAGCCTGCTTTTCCCACTTTTTCTTTACTTCATCTTCTGTCATTTCCAGGGTCGCGGGGTCCCAGTGGAAATTCTGCTACAATTTTAATTAAATTATTAAATGAAAAAAATTAAACTTATTAATTTTATAATTAAAATTAAACTTAATATTTTACCTTCCAAGCTCCAAACTCGTGTTTTTTGCTTTTCGAGTTAGCCTCTTTAAATTTCCAAGCTGTCGAATCGGGGGATGACGTGATGATCTGTATGGAATATCAGCTGATGTCGGCATGGGGATCCAATCTACAATGGTTTGAATTATTATTTCAAACAAAATTAATTGATAGTGAATTTTTTAAAAAATATATAATAATATCCAAATTACATACTTGTCATCTCTATGACGAGTCAAATGGAAGATGGCATCAGGATTAAAACCTCGTGACAACAAATTCGATGTGCAGGACAACCAGTGGAAGTAGATGCCCCGTGATCATGTCGTGCAAGAGGAGGGCACGACTGGGCGGTAGGAGGGAGAGGAGCAGAGTCTGGAAATCCAAAATCTGCGACGGTAACGTCAATGTCAAAATCATCATCAGTAAAATCAAAATATGAATCTACAGATGTCGCGTCACTGGCACAGAAGAGGAAGGGGGTGTAAAATGTGCCGAGCCAGGATAAGTGTGAAGAGGTGTCGTCGAAGGCACTGAAGACGGGGTGGGAGATAAGTGGGAAGGTTGGAAAAAGTGTGAGGAGGCATCGTCTGAGGCACTTCTTAGACAGTTGCTGTAACGCCCCGAAAATTGTTAAAAATAATTAGACAGAAAATAAGCGTGAAAACTGAAAGTAAAAACAGAGAATTCTGCTAAAAATTGGTGCAACAGCTGAGGAGCATGGGCAAGGCACGACCGTGCACGTGGGCATTCTCATATGGATGGCACGAAACGTGCTTACATCGTGCCAGAATAGCGGGACACGACTTGAGGCACGACCGTGCCTAGGGGCGTGCCCGACAACTAGAATTAAAACAGACGCGCATTTCCTTTCATTTCTCACACGAAAGTCACCAAAACACTTCCCAAAACTTCTCTCAATCATTCCTGATCATTCCAAACATAAAACCTATCCTAGAACAACACATTTCAACCAAATTAACAACGTTTTCAGCCCCGAATCAAGCATTTCACGCTCTAGGGTTCAAAAAAACAGGAATCAAGGTAAATGTCCAATCGCGAGCTAAAATGTGTTGAAAAATAAGTGGATTTGGTAGGGTTTTAATGGGTTTTTGTTGTAGTTTATGATCCCATAAGCCTTTAACCTTAAAACATAAGGTTTTGTGAGAATTGAGGAATTTGAGTTTTAGGGAACTTTAGGGATTTCGGGTAGAAATCTGTTTAGGGGGCTGAAATGATGTGCATTGTGTGTTAAATGATTGGAAATGTGATTGCACTTCTGTAGGGAACAATATTCAGAACCCAAATTGGGAATTGGGCAACGGATCGAACCTCGAAGGCCGAGGTAAGTGTTTAATTGTCACTTACTTGATATACTATAGTTGTTATTGAATGATTCCTGTTGGTACAATAGTTCTTGATGTTAAAATGGAAATGGATTGGTGTTGACAAGTGTAAAAAGTGTAAGATATGTAGGTAAATGGCTACTAATGAAAGAGGTTTTACGTGTATGGTTGTTTAACAATAATTGATAATGATTGTGTGGTTATGTTGTTATGAAATGGATTCTTCGGAATCGAATATGTAGTCTTTGATGGATGATTGAGAAATGTTATGTGTATGGTATGGTTAATGTAAAATGTGGAAAATGAAAATGTGATCTGAAGTTGTTTTACATTATGATTCATGTTTGATGCTCATTGTGGAATTGTTGGTTAAGGCTTTGGAATGATTCTTGTCTTTCATATCATATGGTATGACGTTTTGTGAGCATTTTGCATGAGACATGTGTATGAGGCGTAATGGCCACATGTGATGATTATAAGAGGGCGTAATGGTCGTCTCAATTTTTATATAAGGGCGTAATGGCCGGATTGATATATATATGGGCGTAATGGCCGAACTAAATTATTTGAGGGCATAATGGCCAATTGTGCAATGGGATCGAGTGGAGTCTCTCCCTTGCAAAGTTAAGGCTCCGGAGCAATGCATTTGTGTGAATTGTGTTAGCATGTACATAATGCATTCATTCATCACTTATGGTTGATGTTACTTGAGAACTTGGAAATGTTAAGATATGTACGAATATATGTGTTGATTTAAGTTGCTAAGAATGCTATGGTGGGTTGTTTTGATAAGGCTTGGATGAATGATATGAATGTTGATGGTTGTGGTTGATTGATGTAATGTGTTGTTTACATGTATTAATGATTAAGTGTGACAA
>CANYCX014527214.1:0-35405 GCA_948193385.1 Breynia disticha f. nivosa | reverse complement strand
ACTGGTTTGAATTAGGGCTAAAGCTTGTACATGACTATGCATACATTCTATTATTTGTATTATGAATCTGTTTTGTAAAATGGTCTATGTAAGTGAATTCGAATTTAATGAGATTTCAAATTCTATTTATTTATTATGTATTTTATATTATAAAAATAAAACTTGATTTCCGGAATTTAAATATCACTTATAGGAGGGAAGTATACGTAAGTGGTATTTGAATTCCGGGGGTCACAGAATGAACTTAATGATTTTAGGAGAAGAATTTCTAGAAATTTCACCAATTTTAGGAGAAAAGAAGATCCTTTTTACTTTTACTAAAAAATTTTTGACAATTTTTAAATTTATTCATACTATAAGATGTTGCATTTTCAGTTTTTTTGATAAGATTTAGCCACAAAATCCTAAGAAAGAGAACAAAAACAAAAATAAAAATTGAAAATTTCACATGAGAAGACGAAGTTTAAAAGAGAAAAATGAAAGTAGAAACACAAAAATAAAAAGAAAGAGGATAAAGAATGAGAGGATGTAACACCCTGAAATTTATTAGAATTAATCTATATGGAAAATAGATTAAAATAGAATCGAATCGGATAAGAATCAGAAAATTTCAGAAAAACAACAGTGAGCACAGGCTGAGCACGACCCGTGCTCATGTCTGCTGAATAGCATGACAGCGTGCTCATAACTGGGAAATGGCACGACCTCGTGCTGAAGAAATTTTCAATACAATATCGTGCATGATCAAATTGAAACTTGTGCTGAAAATGCACGACACGACTTGGAGCACGATCTGTGCCCAAGGTCGTGTCGACTGAATATTTTAGAACAACCGACTGATGAACACTGTGTTATTCGAATTCAGAGCAAATAAGAGAAAGCAAGTAGGAGAAAAACCCTAAAATTCATTGTAGGAAATGTTCAACAAGGAAGAACCTCATTTCTTCCAAAATTAAAGCTAGAAACACTTTAAGGTAAGGATTCTAGCCTTTATGAATAAGAAGCTTAAGTGTTCTTCAGTTGCAATCTTTTTGTAAATTGTGTTATGAGGTTTAAGAGTTGACTTAGTTGATTGAAACATGTTAGTTAATTAACTTGGAATGTGTTAACTTCATGCGGATGAATTAGAAAATTGAAATTATTGCACTAATGGCGGTGAACATTACGTCCTTTCTATGTTTTGATAATGGTTTAAAACGAATGAACTTGATAAACACTGTCTACAAGCTTAAGGGACTCAATTGACTGAATTGGAAAGACATGAAATCAAGGTTTTAGTCTAAGAAGGGTTCAGGACTCAAGTTAGTCGACCAACTCTATTTTTAGTCGACTAATTGTGTTTCCAGAATGATCAGGAGTGCAAGGTGAATAGTCAAAGGTTTGTGTAACAAATAGTTGCCAGGTAAGCAGATATTAGTCGACCCACAATGTTTTTAGTCGACTAATATGGGGACAATCCCCTATATGCATTTATGATAATTGGCATGGGGCGGCTTAATGATTACAGAGTTTGAATTTGAATGTTGTTCAGTTCCAAGAAAAGTTTAGTCGACCAATTTATGGGTTAGTCGAGTAAGTCAAATGTGTATTCAAGGCTAATGCTTCTGGAATCATCTTACTCGAGTAAGAAGAATGTCAGTCGACCAAGATACAAATTTTAGTCGACTAATTTGTAGATTAGTCGAGTAACTGAAAGTGGAATTCAAGTCATATGCCTCTGGAATCATTTTACTCGAGGAAGAATTATTTTAGTCGACCATTCATGAATGTTTTAGCGAGTAATATTTGGTTTAGTGGACCAAATGCGCTCTACAGCCGCTTATCACATTCGTAAATGAGACATCTTGAGGAAATAAAGAGCAGGTATATATGCTGAACTTCAGGAAAGAGAATGTACAACTTCTGAACATCTATCAAATAGAAAAGCTCTCAACAAAAAGACCTCTCTAGTTTTACATTTTCACTTGTGCAAATTAGAAAAAGGTTTCATTGTTCATCTTGTACTTTTGCACAACTAGCACAGATTTACTTGAGTATCTAGTATAGCTTGTTGAGTTAGGTGTGACTTGAGCTGTAATTCAAGTTGAGATTGTAAGGTTCTTGAGCCGTAACTCAAGCTTGTACGAAGTTCTCACTAAGCTTCAAAGTGAGGAAATAGCAAGGTGTTTGACAAAATCCTAAGTGGGAAGCTTAGGTAGTGGAGTAGGTATTTTTGTCAAACCACTCTATATCATGTGTTCATTTCTTGTTGATTATTCTTTTTACAAAATCCTGTGTTGTTGCCTAGCTCTATTCAAACCCTCTTTCTAGAGCTAGCTTTTATCTAATAGAAATCATGGATTGAATAAGTTTAGGATAATTAGTTAGTTTTCAAGGTTATTGTAAAAGTGAGGAATTGAAGAATAAGGGTGTGTTTAATGTTTATATTGATGAAATTAATAAGGAAACTAATAATTAACAACCTTTACATGATTAATTTCATATAGGAGGAATTATACGAACTTTGGATCGAAGTTGAGCCCGACGCTGACTTCACACGATTATTGAGGAAAGTGTCCTTACACTAATGTTTGGCATCTGTCTGACTAATCGTGCTTGTTTCGGATGCAAATTAATGAAAATAAGAGCAATGATATGTTTAAAGGAATTATGTGCTAATTATGCTAAGTGAACTAAGTGGAATGATCTTAGGATCATATTATGAATGCTATATGATTGTAGTTGGTGCCTTTGTTATTATGATCTGTGTGCTATAGAACTATATGTTGTGTGAAAGGCATGGTTTAAATATATTGAGCTATCTGCATATGAGTTATGTGTATATCAAATTTGCTATGTGCTTCTATGTGGAAATGCTATATGCTATTAGTATGATTACCTTATGAATGTATCATATACATTCACGTGTTACATCTCATTTGTGTGACACGATCTGTGTGGATTATGGACTTGTTATGTGCTATCCTTGAATGTGTTGTGTGCTGTCCTTAGGAGCTTCGTGCTCAGAGTTGTGTGCTCAGACTATGTGCCAATCCTCTGTTGTGTGCTATTGAGGAAAAAGAAACCTGGGGCATACTTTGTGACTACATTAATTTGCATTTCATTCCATAAATGCATACATATGATTTATGACATAGAATGAAGTTATGTGAATAATGTTGCTGTGTGAATGATGTTACTATGTGGTTATTGGTGTTATGTGCTATTATTAATGATAATTAAAATTGTGTGGATAGTGCTGTGTGAATTGATATAATATGGGTGGATTATATATGTGTTAAGTGGTATAGCGTTCAGATGTACTATGTGTTACTATATAAATGGTATAGGAAATGCTTTTGATAAGCTTAAATCTTAAGGAAAGCTTGTTGTGTTCAAAATACATTAAAATTGATCTAAATTGAGCATTTTCGAGAGTCAGCACGCCCATCGTCCCCATCGGCACATCCTCGTGCTACAATAAATCTGAACAGCACGCTTTGTGCTTGTATACTTTCTGGAAAAATAGTTTGAGCACCCGTGCCAACTGGGAATTTAAGGATGAGCATGACCCGTGTTAATTAGAAATTCCCTACACTTCATTTAAACAGTGAAATTAATAACACTTACTGAGTATTTAAATATACTCACCCTTGTTTGATTGTTTTAATGTTGTGCAGACCGTAAGTAGCTGCTGTTGGACCAGAGACTGTTGTGATTAGAGTTACGAGCGATATACGTCCGAGGTCTGGGCATTGCAGATCATGTTTTGCTATTTTGATCTTGTACATGTATTGTACATATTATATATATGCATGGAGTTTGGATTTTTTTTCCAAACTAACTACAACTTCTGCATATTTTTATTTTGTTATTTGCAAATGAATTTAGGGCCAGGGTTTATAAATGCATATTTTATATTTTCTCTCTCCTCTATATTTTATTATACTATTTTATGAAAAGATTGGATAAATGATTTTAAAATTTGAGTTTTATATTTAGTGGTATCAGAACAGGGATTAAATTCTCTGCAGACTATGCCAATGATTTTCATTTCATTTTGATTTGAAAATCTGTAAGGTTTAAAACTTTGATTTTTTGTAACAGAGAGAGATGGAGACTATAGACGACATATCACATGATCACACAACCAAGTTCAAAAAGTCCATTGAGGGATAGGGGACAACCCCAATACCTCCAGAGCAGCCTGCATAGCCTACAATGCCAATACCCCCTTATGATCTTGTATATGCTCCGTTTTGGGAGATGATGTAGGAGATGGTGAGAGATTTAAGAGGTTCAGGTAGTCAGCAGAACCTAAACATAGATAAAAACTTTGTAGAGGTTAGGAAACAAAGGGTGAAGACATTTGAGGGTACGACTGATCCAGCCGAGGCTGAGGACTAGCTAAGGCATACAAAGAATATTCTAACTCGTATGAGGTGTACCCCTGAGCGAAAATTGACGTATACCACTTCTTTGCTTGAGAAATTAGCTTAGAATTGGTGGGAATCAATTCTAAATAGTCAGAAAGGTCCTCCAGTGTTGAATTGGGATGATTTCTTGAAGAAGTTTGTGGATAAGTACACTCCTCCGCTATATCAGACAATGAAGAAAATTGAATTTTTTGAGTTGAAACAAAAAGATATGACAGTTTCCAAGTACGAGGTAGAATTTACTCGATTTTCTCGTTATGCTCTAGAGGATGTGGATTCAGATCAAAAGAGGAGAGATAGGTTTGAGCAGGGTTTGAGGTATAATGTTTGTACCAGGATTGTAATGAAACCACCCACTTATGAGAGTTTTATTGAGACTGCCATTAGGGCAGAAGAGTTAGCAGCTTAGGGTAACAAAATTGAAGGAAAGATTTAGAAGATTTTTGGTAGTTCAAGTTCAACTGGGAAAAGAAGAAGATAAATTCTAGATCACCTTGTAGTATAGGCTGGAGTGGTAGCAGATAGTCCAGGGGAGGTGGGAGGAGTTATTCCACCAAGCCTCCTATTCCTCAGGGTCGAGGTACAAGCACACATACCGACGGAGATGATCGACTTTATTACTCTTATCACGAGTTGGGACATTTTAGCCAGGATTATGTAGAAAGGCTCTCTTCTTAATGAGGAGGCATTTTAAGACAGATTAGTGTGGGTGATGCTCGAACTATAACATCGATCGATGGTAGCAGAGGTAGAGGTGGACATGGTACATGGTCTACTTCTAGGGGAGAAGCAGCCTTTAGAGGTGGAGCAGGTGGTTAGGTGCAACAGATGGATCTGGTGGAGCAGCCACATAGACAGGGTAGCACAACAGGCCCAAGTTTATGCGATGACCAAAGACAAGGCTACAAAGGATCCAGACGTGATCACTGTTACTCTTTCTATTTTTACATATGCTACTTTAATCCTGATTGATTTGGGTTCTACTTGTTCCTTTATGAGTGAGAGTGTAGTTAAGCATATAGGAGGTAGTATTGAGCAGCTGGGATATACTGTTGCTGTATCTATGCCAACAGGAGGTACAGTACTGGTGAGACACATATTGAGGCACTATGAGCTGAGAATTGGCAAGTCGACCTATTTAGCTAATTTGATCGTATTGAGGATGGCTGAGTTTGGGATCATCTTATGGATCGATTGGCTGTCCAGAAATTAGGCTATGGTTGACTGTTATTCGAAGGAATTAGTGATTGAGGTTAATGCTGAGAGAAAAATATTACTTGTCGGCAAACAAAAAGTGATACTGTCGTGTCTGATTTCAGCAGTTTTAGCTGCGAGGTGATTCGACAGGGTTGTGATGCCTATTTAGCTTCTGTGATTGATCTGAATCAACCTAAGTTGGAGGTTAGAAATGTAGAGATTGTACGAGAGTATCCTGAGGTATTTCCTAAGCAGTTATCGGGATTTATACCATAACGAGAGTTTAATTTCAAGATAGAGACATAGAATGATAGCAGTAAAGCTGCAGGAGCTAAAGAGATAACTAGAAGAGCTGTTAGAGAAAGGGTTTATACAACTGAGTGTATCACCTTGGGGCACACTAGTGTTATTTGTGCAGAAGAAAGACGGTAGTATGCGATTGTGTATCAACTATCGTCAGTTGAATAAGGTGACAATGAAGAATAAGTATCCATTGCCACAGATAGATGATTTGATGATAAGCTGTAGGGAACTACAATGTTCTCCAAAATTGATTTGAGATCTGGTTATTGGCAGTTAAGAGTTGAGGAAAGTTCAATTTCGAAGACAACGTTCAGGACTCGAAATGGGCATTTTGAGTTCATTGTGATGCCATTCAGGTTGATGAATGCACCAGCTGTGTTTATGGCTTTGATGAATAAGGTATTTCAACCTTATTTAGATCAATTTATGGTCATATTCATTGATGATGTGTTGGTGCATTTGAGAGACAGAGAGGAGGCATCTTAGAATCATGCTTGAGTTGCTGAAAGAAAAAAGAGTTGTATGCTCAATTTAACAAATGTGAGTTCTGGATGTCAGAGGTTATTTTTCTACGACATGTGATTTCATTAGAGGGAGTAAAACCTAATCCTAGTAAGATAAAAGCAGTTTAGGAGTGGGAAGCTTCGAAGAATATGTCAGAGGTACGAAGTTTTTTGGGTTTAGCAAGGTATTATCGGAGATTCATCGAGGTTTTTTTAGGATAGCTAGACCGATGACAGCTTTATTGAGAAAGAATGCTTCGTTTGTCTGGAACGAGAAATGCGAGGAAAGTTTCAGGGAATTGAAGAGAGGTTAGTTGAAGCTCTAGTACTTATGTTACCTATTTAGGGAGGTGGATTTGTTGTGTATACAGACACATATAGAGTAGGGTTAGGCGTTGATGCAGCATGGTAGAGTGATTGCTTATACTTTGCGACAGTTGAGATCGTACGAAGCTAATTACGCGACACATGATTGACAGTTAGCTGCAATCATTCATGCTCTTAAGGTTTGGAGACATTATTTGTATGATGAGATGTTTTAGATTTTCACAAATCACAAGAGTCTCAAGTACATTACGACCCAGTGAGAGCTAAACCTTAGGAAGAGGTGGTGGTTTGAGTTACTTAAGGATTACAATTGCACTATTAAGTATCATCCTTGAAAGGCGAATGTGGTCGTTGATGCTTTGAACAGAAAGGAAAGGAGGATGATGATTCTATTACTTATATAACAGAGTTGTTGTTTGCTTTACGACAGTTACAAGTGCAGTTGGATTTGGTTGAGGATCAGATGTTAGCGAATATCCGAGTTAAACATTAGATGAGATTATTGGTAGCAACGCATTAGAATAAAGATGATCATCTGATGCAAATTAAAAATAAAGTCGAGAAAGGTAAAGTTACTACTTCGCACCGACTTGATGAGGATGGTGTGTTATATTATCGGGAGCGATTATATCCTCCTGACATTGCTGAGTTGAAGAATGAGTTGATGATCGAGGCTCATTCTTCACCTTATTCAATTCATCCAGGAAGTACGAAGATGTACCGGGATATGCGAGAGATGTACTGGTGGGTACATATGAACAAAGAGATAGAAGAGTTTCTCACTAGATGTCTACTTTGTTAGTAGATCAAGGTAGAACATCAAGCTCTAGCCGGAAAGTTACGACCGTTAGAGATTCTATAGTGAAAATAGGAGAAGATCACCATGGATTTCATTATAGGCTTACCGGGAACGTTTTGACGTCACGATGCTATTTGGATTATAGTTGACAAACTGATGAAATTGGCTCATTTTATGGCTATCCGACAGGATGATAGGTTGGATAGGCTAACTAGTTTGTATGTTGTTGAGATTGTTAGATTACATGGTGTTCCTATCTCGATTGTGTCTAATCGTGATCCTATGTTTACATCCAATTATTGATTAAGGTTTAGTACAACCTTTCATCCGCAGACTGACGGCCATTCTGAGAGGACGATTCAGACAGTCGAGGATATGTTACAAGCTTATGTTTTAGAGTTTGGAGGTAATTGGAACGATCATTTACCTTTGGTTGAGTTTGCATACAATAATAGCTACCCTTTTAGCATCGGGATGACACCTTACGAGGCTTTATAAGGGAGACGGTGCCTGAGTCTAGCGTAATGGGATGTTAAGGGTTTACGACAGATAAAAGGGCCAGAGTTGGTTCCGCAAACTCTCGAAAAAGTGAATGTTGTGAAAAGATGTATAAAAGCGGCTCAGGATTGTCAGAAGAGTTATTACGACCGACAACATCAGGAGATAGAGTATGTTGTCAGAAATAGAGTATTTTTACGAGTTTCGCCCTGGAGAGGTGTTATTAGATTTGGGCGAGGAGGGAAGTTGAGTCCCAAGTATATTGGACCGTATGACATTATTGAGAGAGTAAGACCATTGGCATACAGATTGAGGCTACTAGACGAGTTGTCTCGATTATATGATGTTTTTCATGTTTCTATGTTGAGACAGTACTGATCTAATCCTATTCATGTGTTGAGAGCTCCAGAGTTAGAGATATCAGAGGAGGTATCTTACGAGGAGGAGCCTATCGAGAATTTGGATCAACAGTTGAGACATTTACGAAACAGAGAGATTCTTATTGTACTTGTGAAATGGAGTTTTCATTCGCCAAAGGAAGCTACCTGGGAGGTTGAGTCTAATATGAGACAGCAGTATCTGTATCTATTTCCAGATGCAGAGTCAGAGCATTGAGGTATGTTTTGATTTGAACTACAGTAGTGAAATGGTATTCGGGTATATAGTTGCTAGTGTTGTTGTTGTTTTGCTGTAAGTTTAAGCTTGCATTAAAGGATGGTATGAGCATATAAGTATACCATACTTAGATTTACTTGCGATTTGATCCGATTTAAATTTTGGGGACGAAATTTTCTAAGTGGGGGAGAGTTGTAACGCCCTGAAATGTATTAAAATTAATCTATATGGAAAATAGATTAAAATAGAATCGAATTAGACAAAACTCAAAAAATTTCAAAAACAGCAGTGAACACGGGCTGAGCACGACCTCGTGCTCATATCTACTGAACAGCATGACAGATTGCTCATAACTGGGAAATGGCATGACCACGTGCAGAAGAAATGTTCAACATAATATCGTGCATGATCAAATTAGAACTCGTGCTGAAAAAGCACGACACTACTTGGAGCACGACCCGAGCCCAAGGTCATGTCAACTGGATATTTCAGAACAACCGACTAATGAACACTGTGTTATTCAAATTTAGAGCAAATAAGAGAAAGCAAGCAGGAGAAAAACCCTAGAATCCATTGCAGGACATGTTCAACAACGAAGAACCTCATTTCTTCCAAAATTAAAGCTAGAATCACTTCAAGGTAAGGATTCTAGCCTTTATGAATAAGAAGATTATGTGTTCTTGAGTTGCAAGCTTGCAGTAAATTGTGTTCTGAGATTTAAGAGTTGACGTAGTTGATTGAAATATGTTAGTTAACTGACTTGGAATGTGCTAACTTCATGTGGATGAATCAGAACATTGAAATCATGGATTGAATGAGTTTAGGATAATTAGTTAGTTTTGAAGGTTACTATGAAAGTGAGGAATTGAAGGATAAGGGCTGTGTTTAATTTATATATTGATGAAATCAATAAAGAAACCAATAATTAATAGCCTTTACATGTTTAATTTCATATAGAAGAAATTATATGAACTTTGGATCAAAGTTGAGCTAGACGCCGACTTCACATGATTATCGAGGTAAGTGTCCTTACACTAATGTTTAGCATCTGTATGACTAATCATGCATGTTTTGGATGCAAATAAATAAAAATGAGAGCAATGATATGTTTAAAGGACTTATGTGCTAATTATGCAAAGTGAACTAAGTGGAATGATCTTAGGATCATATTATGAATGTTATGCGATTGTACTTGGTGCCTTTGTGGTTATGATTTGTGTGCTATGGAACTATGTGTTGTGTGAAAGGCATGGTTTGAATATATTGAGCTATGTGCATATGAGCTATGTGTATATATAATTTGCTATGTGCTTCTATGTGGAAATGCTATATGCTATTGGTATGATTACCTTATGAATGTTTCATATACATTCATGTATTACATCTCATTTGTGTGGCACGATCTGTGCGGATTATGGACTCGATGTGTGCAGTCCTTGGACGTGATGTGTGCTGTCCTTACGAGCTTCGTGCTCAGAGCTGTGCGCTCAGGCTGTGTGCCAATCCTCTATTGTGTGCTATAGAGGAATTCTCTACTGTGTGCTATGGAGGAAAAAGAAACCCGAGGAATACTGTGTGACTGTATTAATTTGCATTTCATTCCATAAATGCATACATATGAGTTACAACATGGAATGAAGTTATGTGAATAAAGTTGTTGTGTGGATGACGTTACTGTGTGGTTATTAGTGCTATGTGCTGTGTTAATGATAATTAAAACTGTGTGGATAGTGTTGTGTGAATTGATATAGTATGGGTAGATTATATATGTGCTAAGTGGTATAGTTTGCAGATGTACTATGTGTTACTATATAAATGGTGTAAGAAATGCTTTTGATAAGCTTAAATCTTACGGAAAGCTTGCTGTGTGCAAAATAGATTAAAATTGATCTAAATTGAGCATTTCCGAGAGTCAGCACGCCCATCGTGCTGACCGGCACGTCCTCGCGCTAGGATAAATCTGAACAACACGCTTCGTGCTTATATACTTTCTAGAAAAATAGTTTGAGCACGACCCCGTGCTCTATATGGCACGACCCATTCCAACTGGAATTTAAGGATGAGTACGACCCGTGCTAACTGGAAATTCCCCTACACTTTATTTAAACAGTGAAATTAATAACACTTATTGAGTATTTAAATATACTCACCCCTGTTTGATTGTTTTAATGTTATATAGACCGTAGGTAGCTACTATTGGACTATAGGCTGTTGTGATCAGAGTTGCGAGCGATATACATCTGAGGTCTGGGCTCTGGAGATCATGTTTTGCTATTTAGATCTTGTACATGTATCGTACATATTATATATATGTATGGAGTTTGGATTTGTTTTCAAACTAACTACAGCTTCTGCATATTTTTATTTATTTTTGTTTGTAAATGAATTTGGGGCTCGTGTTTATAAATGCATATTTTATATTTTCTCTCTCTATATTTTATTATACTATTTTACAAAAAGATTGGATAAATGGTTTTAAAATTTGACTTCCACAGAGGAAGGAAACAAGAAAATTCTAGAACACTAATTGGATAGAATCAAAACAAAAGAACTAAATAGAAGGTCATACTACCATCAATCGTAAAAAGTGTAAAAAAAGATTCTAATTGTAATTATAAAAATCATTCTAAAAATTAAAAGCAAAACCATTTTTTCTCAAATTAAAAAAGAAAATGACGTAGTTTTCGTACCATAAAAAAATTAAGTGTTGGATTTTAAGTGTTGGGTGTTTAATTTGTTAATAAAATCTATTTTTTATAAATAAAATTTAAGTGCTAAATTTAATTAGTTGTTTAACAAATATAACTATAACTGATAAACAAATAAAATAACAAAGAAGCACACGTGTGTTAGATTCTTTTCTTTTAAAATTTAAAAATAATGAAATTATAAGTCATTTGGTAGTAGTGAGAATGTTTTTTACTGATGATAATGACAAAATCTATCTCTTAATGCTTGGATAAATCTGATTATAAAAAAATTTAATTGTTAGCATATAGTTTTGATGAAAAATATGGGTGAATTAGTTACTTAATGTTCTAAGTTAGAAATTATGTCTTAAAAAATTAAGTATTTTTTATTTAATTAGTAAAATTAAGTAGTTATATTTTTTTAATGAAGACTTAAAATATTGCTCCATTTATACCAAAATACTTACCACTTTAGAAAATTTATTTTTTAATATTATGTATCATTTTTGTATTAGCAATAAAACATTTAATAATTTATTCTAATATTGCACTTGTTAGTCTTACATTTGTAATACAAATTTAATTTAGTGAGTTTTTGATATACCCAAGTAAAAGGGTATAATATTCAATTAAACAGTCACTTAAGAAATATTAAATGTACATTTAATTCGTGCACAAAACCTTAAATGGCGTTTATTTGATCAAATATCTCAACATTTTTGCAAGACATGCTCGTATGATTAATTTATCAACCAAAGAAGCATTGTTACTAACAAGTTTCTTGTTGGATATTTTTAGCTTTTTGTTTGTGTTCATTAGTTTTTCAAAGGCACATTGCAAAGCTAGATGTGCATCATTCAAATAATCATCAAACAAATCATGATCATCATCACTCAAGTCATCAAAAGTTAAAGTACTTCATCCTCAGCATAGCTAAGAGAGCCTCTTTCCTCTTTGCTCTTTCATTTTTGTCAAGCTTTGAGATCTCATGGATGAGTTGTCAAATCTACACTCTCTAGAAAAATGTCCCTTTCTACCACATTTGAAGCAACCTTCATCATTTGAGCCATTTTTCTTTTAATCACCTCTATTTCATCTTTTATCTTCATTGCCTCCTCTTCTTCAATCATTGCCTCTTAGCTCCTTTCTTCTTGAATTCATAGAGTTTTTGAACTTTCTTAAGTTCTTTACATATAGAGTCATTTCTTCATCCTCCTCTTCTCCTTCAAAGCAATCACCGTCACTTTCATAAAGTGGAGGAAAACTAGCCTTCATAGTAATTGTTTTCTTCTTTAGTCTTGTTCTTTTAGCTCTACACTTCAATATGATCTCATAATTAATCAATGAACCCATAAGGCACTAAATCCAATTGTGTTGAGATCTTTAGACTCTATGATTACGGTATTCTCTTAGCAATGATCTCAAAATCTCTTGAATTGATCATTATCACTCATAGTCATGCCAAGACTACTCAACCTATTCATTATCTCACCAAACCTATCAAGAATGATTTTGATTGATTCTCCATTTTTGGTAACAAATATTTCATACTCATTGAAGAGCATGTTAATCTTGGTTACTCTAACTTGGTTTGTGCCTTCATAAACAACTCTAAGTCTCTCCCATATATCCTTAGCACTTGTACAATATCTCATACAATTCTTTTCATCAATAGAGAGAGCACATAAAATTACCTTTATAGCTTTGAAATTCACATACACTTTCTCTCAATCATAGTCACTATATTCTTGTTCATTTTTTACCTCACCATTTTTTTCTCTTAGGAATAAAAGGTCCATGAATGATTATCTTCAAAAACTTTATAAAAATGATGTGAATCTTCACGTAGTTCTTCCAATATGAGTAATTTATGCCATTGAACAATGGAGGGCAGTTTAGGTTGACTCCAACATCTCCAACAAATGATTGTGCATCCTTGGATCTTCTTTAGTTTGTTAAGCCTTTAAATTGAGTCCTTCTTTGATACTAATTGTTGAACCCGAATTATCTCTAGAAGGGGGTTGAATAGAGATAATAGAATTTTTGAAGTTTTTCATAGAAGATTTAAAGAACAAAAATAAACACAAGATGTATAATGGTTTAATGTTAACATCTACGTCTACTACATAAGCTCCTATTTAGGATATTGGCCAACACTTCACTATTACCTCATTTTTAGTTGAGTGAGAACTATTTACACATTTGATTTATGACTCAAGCTACCTTATAATGTTGATTTGATTTCCTTCGCAAATCCTACCTCATAAAAACAAAGAATACAAACTAAAAGCACTCATAAATAATTAAGAACAAGTTGTGCAACTAGAGAAGATTGGAATGAAAAATCTATTCTACTTGCACAAGAATGAAAAAAAATGCTTAAACTTTTAAAAAAATACAAGAGAGTTGTTTGAGAGCTTAGGAATAGTTATGGTTTTTTCTCTTCTATTGGTGAAGTCTTAAATATGTCAATTAGAAATATATTCGTTTGCTACAACTTATGTCTCTTTTTGAAATCTTTAAAGTAATAATTTTTTGACGCAGAGCTCATTCTAGTCGACTAACTTTTCATGTTAGTCGAGTAATCTGTACTTTGATTGACTAACTTCAACTTTATTCAAGTAATAATAGATCCAGAATCGATTCTGGAACTTTTCAGCACCACTTTTACTCGAGTAACCTTTAATTTGTCAACTAACATGTCTTATTTTTGCATTGGTCGACTAACTAGTTTTTGTCTAGCCGACCAAGATTTTTGTCATCTTATTCAAATGTTTAAATCTTCATCCAGAATGATTAAGTGACAGTTCTAGTCTGAATTTATGATGATTAGTTTATATAGGCTCAAACTTGGTCGATTAAAATTTTATTTTAGTCGAGTAACTGGTTATGGTTTCACAACTAGTTATTTCACTTGATTTTTTTGACTTGCTAGGCATATATTGGTCAACTAACACAATTAATTCGTCGACTAACTTAGCCTAAATCAGCATTGGTCGACTAATCATCATATGAGTTGAGTAAATATAGCTCTAGTGTGGTTCTAAGAGATTCAATCCTCATTTGGTTGACTAAATTTATATTGGTCGAGTAACTTAAGTCCAGAATCACATTTTCTTGAGTCTTAAAATCAGTATTTATAAAGTTTATTATTTTCTATCATTATCAAAACAGGAAGGATTTAATGTTCACCACTATTGGTCCAACAGTTGAGAGTGATGAAAGATCACTCAAGTTATACTGTGACAGCAGAGCTTCAGATATTTATTCTAACAACAATAAGAGTTTATCTAAATCTAAGCATATTGACATAAAGTTTCTTGTTGTTAAAGAAGGGGTTCAGAACAACAAAATTAGTATTAACACATTGGTACAAATTTATGTAGTCACCTTAAAGATGTTAATTCAACAAACTCTTGAGAATTTATGGGAGAATCAAGTAGAAAATGAAGAAACATTAAGGTAAACTCCCAAAGCTGATAATTTCATGTTTTCTTAAGCTAAAACTTTGATTTTTCTATTATAGTTATGAATTTGAAAGGGGGTTTACTAAATTTATGTAGTCAACTTAAAGATTTCAATGAATTTATAAAATTAAAACAAAACTAATATCAAATTTGTAATTTAAATGAAAAATTGAGAAAAATGGTTCCATTTTCAAAGAATTTGTTGGTTCCATTTTCAAAGGTAACCAAATAGTGAAAACATTATATGGTTGAAAACTTTGAGAAGTTATTGGAATTACTTAAAGATCTTGCTTATTTTATGAGATATGGTAAAAACTATGAAACATGGCAGATTGATTTAGGACAAAAATGAATGTAAAAAATTTGGAACTTGTTTAAATTTTTATAATTTTTGTAGAATGAATTAAGTGAATATAAAAGAACTTATGGAAACCTTGAGATGTCTAAATTTTGGGAAAAATGGGTAAAAATGTTAAAGTGATGTGAAGATTGGATTTTAAATTATTTACAAAGCAGGACATGATTATGACAAAATTGAAACATAATATTATCATGTATGAAACTTAAATATAGAAGCCAAATTAAGTGTTAATATCTTCTACTCATTTATAGTATTCCAATAGTATAATAACATATTAAAAAATGAGAGCAAATTAATTTAAACCTAAAGAGTTATAAACATTGAAAAATAGCAAAAAATATTAAAGAATTTCATTTATAGCATATCACATGTTCATAAGCATCAAACATCAATTGATATTATACATTGGTTAAAGATGAATAATTGTGTATAGGACATTGAGGGACAGTTTAGGAGAGAGAAAAGGATCAGGATCAGGACAGTTCATCTAGAGCGTGAATTTGTTGATGAACTTACTAACTTATATATGCTTTTTATGAATGATATAGTATATGTTGGATATTAAGATTGATGATGAATGTCAGAGAATTGATAGAGTGTGAGTTATTGACGTGGCGTAGAAATCACCGTATCATCTCCCGAGTCCGCCAAAAGTGTGCCCCAACAGAATATACTGTCGCTCTGCACAATCATCACAAAACACACATGCACGCGAGTAACTAAATACCCAGTAAGTACACCTACACACACTTAACAAATTAGTTAAAGCAAAAGTACTCATTGGTAAAGTGTGTTAGGTGTTTTAGGGATTTAGGATAGGGAAGTCATCCTACATTATCTAATTCAATATACATTAATGTATTATCCAAGGAAGGAAAAAACACCCTAGCCATTTATATTCTATCATTCATTGGTGTGTTATCCAAGGTCAAGAACTCTAAGTCTTAGTTGTACTTAGTTGCCATACATTAGGTTGATTATTGATACATTCTGCTTCTTAAAAACTTCTTATTTTGCACTGTCTATTGAACGGGAACGGTCTAGGGTACGGTTTAAGTAAACTGTTCTCTAACCCGTCCTAAAATTTCCTAGAAGTGAAACGGTTTGGGAAACAGTTTGCATAAACCGTTCCCTTAATCCGTTTTCCCTTCATAAAATTCTTTAGAAGTGAAACAGTTTACATAAGTCACTCCCTAATCCATTTCATCCTTCCCAAAATTCTCTGAAAGTGAAACGGTTTACAAAACAGTCTATGTACCCATTTTAAAAATTGTTCCTACCTTCCCAGATTTCTCTGTAAGTGAAATGGTTGAAACGGTTTACCCAACCCGTCTTCCAACCCGTTCTGACCTTTACATCCCAGAAAAACAACAGCATTCAACACATACGTTTCACACAACCAAGTCATACCATAAACACCTCATTTCCACACCATATATACATCAAATTGTCATCAATACGAGTAACATTTATTGCATTTCACAACCAATTCACACATTCATATTCCCATACTCAAATAACAACATAACATCCATTCCAAACACATATTCTCCATTCCAATAACATCACTATACCATAGCAAATGCAATGAATGTCCAACGCGAATGCGGATGCAAGTGCAATTCACACGAATGCATGCCTCGGGGTCTTTATTTATTTTTCGTGCATGTGTGAGAGTCCAATCTTGTAAATTGGTGATTCCCTTTAATTTTGAGCTTTCTCTCGATTTGGAAATACCTCTTTAAGGTGAGCTTTTGCTCGATTGGCAAAACCCTTTTAACATGAGCTTTCACTCGTTTTGGCAATTCCCCTTTTCATGAACACGTAAAAATACTCATGACATATCCACGTGACATGAATGAATGAAATGTAACACATTTCCAAACCATTATCAAATACATTAACACATTATGATCATTTAACAAAACCACTGTCATTAAGGCATATCAACGAACTTAAGAACATTTTGCAAGCCACACATATTCCACTCCTTACACATTTCCATACAAATTTTCACAACCAACCAAGGTAACAACATAATGACCGCATATATCCAACGAAAACACCGAGAAAATCAACACATCATGCAACCATATATTCCTCAACAGAAGCAATGATTCAATCACAATACGCACACGCAACAAAATTCATATCAAAATCAATCCATCAATACAATCATATCATTGAACTTCATTTTTAATGACACTCAACCCAACATTTTAACAAATATAATCAACTGAATATAATTAACCGTATAGAAGCAAGACAGTCAATGGTAAGTGTGATTTGGTGCACTTACCTCGAGCTCAGCTAAGTCGGCTAAAAGCTCAACTCTGATTCAGGTCCCGTACAATGTTACCTACATTATTTCTAATCAAAATCACAATATTGACACCAATTCCACATCAAATCTCAAAATCTCACTCTTAGCTCACAAAACCCCTACATTAACCACAGTCCACATCCCAATCTCTCTTTAATATCACCAAAACATGTTGACAACTCACACCTTCTAGATCCTTACACAATACCCACATAACCCACACTAACCTCACCCTATAACCTCATTAATCTCAGCAAAACTAAGAACTTACCTTGCTCTAAGTTGCCTTAGCTTGATATTCCCCCAATTGATTATTTTTGCGTGGATCTGCAGAAATGTAAGAGCAAGAATCAAGGTTTTGTGTTTGGAAATGGTATAGGAAAGCCTCCTGAAGGTTGAGAGAAATAAGGTTACGGCTGGGAGAAGCTAGGGTAGGTAATGTGTCTTTTCTTTCTCAAATCTTCTCAGATACGATTCTGATTTTAAGATCCTGCCAGTTCAAAATAGTTTGGCGAACGGTTTAGACAAACCATTTGCTTAACCGTTCTGACTTTCTGTAGTGCAAAATTCAAAATCTTGTCGCGTCTGGAACAGTTTTGGGATCAGTTTAGTCTAACTGTTTGCCAAGTTGTTCTCCCTACACCGTTTGATTAATTTCTGCAAATTTGTGGATACATTTTTTTGGGGCATTACAGCCCTCCCCTTAAGAAATTTTGTCCTTGAAAATTGAACAAGCCAAATTCTCTCATGTACTAATTCAAGCATCCCACTCAAAGCACTTAACTTTAAAACAACCATAAGCAATTAAAACATACCTCAATCTTGTCTGGTCTCTGGAAACAGGCATGGATACTTCTTCTACATTTTGCTCTCGACATCCCAAGTAGTTCCTTAAGTGAATGAAAACTCCATTTCACCTTAACCATCAAAATTTCACAATTTTGCAGCTGTCAAATTTGTCAGTCTAGGATCTTCACTGACTCCTCCTCGTAGATCAGATCCTCGATAACCTCCAACTATGGCGCCCGAAAGAACATGACTAGGGTCTAACCCGTATCGCTTTAGCATCGAACATGGAAGACGTTGTGGAGTTGGGACAACTCCTCTGGTAACTGGAGTCGATAGACAAGTGGTCCAACTCTCTATGTAATCTCGTATGGACCCACATACCTCAGACACAACTTTCCTCTCCGCCCCAAAACTTTGTGGAACACTCTATCTCTAACCTCATGCTCTATCTCTCGATGATGCCGATCAAAATAACTCTTCTGGCGATCCTGAGCCGCCTACATACATCTTTTCACCATATTGACTTTTTTAAGGGTCTGTTGAACTAGCTCTAGTCCCTCAATCTATCTTAAGCCCTCTACATCCCATACAGAGCCTCATATGGTGTCATGCCGATACTGGAGTGGAAAATGTTGTTGTAAGTGAACTTTATCAATAGCAGATGGTCATCCCAGTTATCCCCAAACTCCAGCACATATGCTCTTATCATATCTTCCATAGTCTGAATAGTTCTCTTCGAATGATCGTCAATTTAAGGATGAAATGCGGTGTTGAAATGCAACCTAGTGCCTATAGCATCTTGTAAACTCCTCCAGAATCTCGAAGTGAACCTCGGATTGTGGTCTTACACAATTGACAGAGGCTAAAATGTCCCTACTTTTATTATGTATTTAATCATATTATTACAATTTTTCATATATTTCTCTGACACAATCGATAGAGGCTAACTTATTATCTACTTAATCATGTTATTTAATGAAATTTAACTTGTAATGCAGAAGCATTTTACAAAGGTTTGGCTAAAGAGAGAGGAAGTGTTGAGGAGCTACAGCTGACCCACTTACTGGACTATCTTTTGTACCAATTCCTAAAACAAAATCGCAGTTTCATGAGTTGATCTCAGTGAGTAATCATTTATATTATTTATCATCTTTTATATCTATTTGTTCCTTTTATTCTGTAATTCTATTTATATACGTAAGGACACATATATATTATCATCTGTATACTTTTACTATATTTCGTGTCAGTGGTTTGTATATCTGTATTCTGTTATATTTATTAACATATGAATGTGTGAACATGTGAACTGTGCTGTGCTATACTAAACTGTAACTACACTTCCATCTCCATTTATCTTCCATCTCCGTTACACTTTAGTCTCTGTTATTCTTCCATCTCCAATCACCGCGATTATCACCATCATCACCTATCACTGCCTCTAACTATGCCACCACCACTATCATGTGTCTATGTCTGTGTACTCATGTGCTTTCAGGTGACTGTGATTCATGTGAATGTGTTATCTTATGCATGTGTAATCATGTGCATGTGATTATTACATATGTTCTTGTATTAATTTCATATGTTTATTCATGTGATTATGATTAGGTGATCATCTAACATTGTGATTCATCATATGACTATGAAATCATATGCCTGCATTCATTCACGTGTTCTTTTATCATTTGTCATCTATTAATCGTATTTATGAAAATACGATCATTTGTTAATTATTTGTATACTTTCATTTTTGTAACTAAATTGCTTATCTGTACTTTCTTAGGATTTCATCCTAGGGTTTCATCTATCAAACATAGTAATCAAACATACAAAACATACATA
Source organism: Breynia disticha f. nivosa (assembly GCA_948193385.1). NCBI lineage: Eukaryota > Viridiplantae > Streptophyta > Magnoliopsida > Malpighiales > Phyllanthaceae > Breynia > Breynia disticha. The sequence goes on along the minus strand of CANYCX014527214.1, from coordinate 15,273 downwards.
TAAATCAAACCTATAAATCAAGCATATAAATCATCTACCAACAATATCCACACGCTAGTAGGTCTAATCATTCATATAACTTAATTCTAAGTCTAGATTACTCACAATTTAATCCGTATAAAATCCTCCATATATCAAGCCTAATCTGATCTCTTTAGTCATGTCTCCTTACGACTATTTTGTTTTCCTCCTACTCTGGCTCTTTATCTCACTCTCTCGGCTCTCCTGTTTCTCGCTCTTTCTTTTCTATATTTTTCCTCTATGTTTCTTTCTCTATTTAATTTTGAATGAATGGCCCTATTTATAGCAAAAAAATGAAGCAATGGCATAACCTCTACTTGTTTGGCATGCCCATGCCAATAAATAATTCTCATGCTTCAATTTTTTAGGCTCACAATACTCTGCCAAGTCAGTTAAATCCATTGGCACACCCCAAACAAAAAATGGCACGGCCTGTGCTCTCAGAACGCCTTAATCCATAATGGCACAGACCAAATTCACAATTGGCACGTCTTATGCCTTATGGCACGTCCTAATCCTCACTTTGGCACACCTTGTGCTCATGGCATGTCCCACTCTATAAATGGGCACGGCTTGATGGCATGGCACGCCTCATGCCATTAACTCACCCTATGGCACACCCCTTTCCTTCTTTCTTTCAAATACTTAATAGTCTAACGTTTAGTTTCTTTAATTTATCAACTAAATCATTAATTACATTAATCACCTTAATTATTTCTTAATCTAAATACTTAAGGATGAAGATGTTACAATTCTTCTCCCTTAAAGAATTTTGTCCTCGAAATTCCTATCTATGTACTATTTCATATGCAAAATTCTGATTCTTGTATAATCATCTATGTGATCAAGCTTACATCCTTTCCTTATACATCATACATCTTCTGAGAGAATATGAGTATAACTACCAATGCTCATACATCACTCCCGATTCAATCACTACTAACATATATTTTTTAATACATATGTCCTATGCAATGTTCCTAGAGAAATCTTCCAGATAAGTACTGGAGAAAATCCTCTATCGTATGAATCTATTTGCCATCATATCATCTTCCAATCATAATGTCCTTGAAGACAACCATCATATCATAAACTCTTTTTGTTCTTTATAATTACTATTCAACTAATGCTGAATGTGTTCTTAAATCTAATCTGTAACATTCTTAAATCATCTGTGATAAACTCACTGATGATCCTCTATATGCACTATAGATACACTGTTTACTATCACTGAACTTATTCTGAATCCTATAATTTCAAATAAAGTATTCTTTTTCCTGTAGCATAAAGGTCTGCTACTTCCTCTCTCTCTCTGTTATCCAGGGGTCATATTCCTACACTGATACGAAAATAAAATGTCCTTTTATTACGTATTTAATCATATAATTAAAAATTTTCGTATATTGCTCTGATACCAAAATAGAACATCCTAAATTATTATCCACTTAATCGTGTTATTTAATGAAATTTAACTTGTAATGCAAAAGCATTGTACAAAGGTTTGTCTGAAGAGAGAGGAAGTGTTGAGTAGCTGCAGCTGACCCACTTGTTGGACTATCTTTTTATGAGACTCAAAAATAAAATTCCAGTTATTTTCAAATCCCAAAATGTAAACCTTTTATCCAATATTTCCAATCATTTTTTAATATAAACATGGATATAGAAAAGAGTTATTAAACTATACAATCAATTTATTTGAAATGTAACAAATAAAATACACTTCATTAAAACATCTTTTCCAAAATAATCCATGTTTGTAATCTACGCGCTCGAGTCCTCCTCGTAGTAATCTTGTTACACCTGCACCACAAGTAAACAATAAAAAGGGGTGAATATATAAGAATACTCAGTAAGTGTAAACCCAATTTCAGTTTAAATGAAGTGCAGGGGAACTTTTAGTTAGCACTGGTGTGCTAATGAACATAAATCGTGTTCATACTTAAATTCCCTAATGGCCTTGAAACACAAGTTCATTACTATTACGATTCCTTATCCAATACGATGACATGCTGATCAGTACGAAGATGTACTAATTCTTAAAAATGCCTATTCAATCCCTGCTTTAAGGTAATTTAGCACACAACAATCTATACCTTAGTTCCATTGTTTACATAGGCTATTTCATTACTCTTTTCACATAGAATTTCATTCTTTTAGCACATAGCATATTATAAGTTTCATTGGTTATGTATATATATAAAAGCACCTAGCTTAAAATACATAACCATACCAAATCACATAGAAGTTGCACACAACACTTCTCATAGTATAGCACACAGCTTTTCATTGATTAATCAAACAGGATAGCCATACAGGCAACGCTAATCACACAAGTATTAAATAACAGAGATATATATAGTCCACACAGGAGTTCATTAATTTAAACACACAGCAAATCAGATTACATAAATCTATATCCACATAGGATATCACACAATAATCCAGATCACACAGATCAATATCCACACAGGATAGCATACAGTAATCATGAACCATACAGGTTCTATTCCTGCATAAGATATCCATGTTATAGCATTATAATCATATGAATGCAAATGTATGCAATGCCAATGCTAATGCAAATCCACACAGGATGACCCCGGGTTATTGTCCTCTATTCCACACAGAAAAGGATACCTCTATACCATATAGGAGAGGTTAAGAACACAGCCTGAGCACACAGCTCGTAAATATGGACAGCACACAGCACTTTTGTAATCCACATAGGATATTCCACACAGAAATCATGTCACACAGATGCTTATACAAGACGTGAATGTATGAATGACATTCGTATTGATACATCTCACAAATCATAGCATAGCTCACACAGAGCATATAAGATACCACACAGGATCCATTTATCATGCTTTCTATTATATCATTCAGAAATATGTAGTAATAGAACAAAGAAAGCATATAAATATCTCACACAGAAAACATACCACACAGGTATAAACTATATTAACAACATGTCAACCACATGTCAATCATATATCAAATATGAAGCAATCACATTCTTTTCAATAATCAGCTAAAGATCATCCATATATCAATATTTTCTTAATTAAGGCATATAGCCTAAAAAGCATACCAACACATTCAATCATAAAGACTCTAATTCATTTACATCCTTACTTGTGTGAAATAATCAGAATAGTGTAAATAGTAAGCATAAGGACACTTACATGTAAACATAAGACACTTACCTCAAAGTACGTGCAAAGTCAAAAATATCAATACTGACTTAATCTCTGCCCAATCATCATACAAATCCTTCTGTACAAAATTAATCACATATATGTTGTTATCTTTCCATATTCATATTGATTCTAATTATAGAATCATTAATCACCACTTTAAATATTAATCATCCATGTCAACCTTATATTCACTAAGGTATATATATGTATCAATCATATGTCAACTAAGACATATAGTCAACAACATATTATTTTCATTCATATCCAATATGAATCAACTAGACAAGAAATTCAATTCAAGCTTTCAAGTATTCATTCATCTTGAATCAATTGCCTATCTTAACTAAATCATATACAAGCTTACTGGAATAGATGACATTAATTCCAATTCAACTGATTCATCTATTTTTCAACTTGATTCATCAATATCTAGCAAACTATAAATCCTAACAATCATTCAATATCATTTACCAACTGTATATTCAAATACAAGTTTAGAAAACTTACCATTTTTGGATATCCTGCTAGATTCCCAACTTAGAACTACGATTGATTCAATACTTTAATATGTTTTTAGGTTAAAATCTCCTCTTTTTCACTCTCTCTTACTCTTTACTCATCTCTCTCATTAGCTCTTTTTCTAGAGCTTTGAAAATGTTTCTTGAATGTTCTTGCTATTCGATCATGAAACTTATATATTTTTTTCCAAATTCAGTAAACTACACGTGGTGAAATGTGAACTATGCGTGGTTGTGCCCACTGAGCGTAGTTTGCTTCCACTACGCGTACTTTGCTGATTTTCAACATTTCACTTTTTTCTTGGTTATTTCATATAGCCCTTATATCAACCTTCAATCAACCTTTATACACTTATGTTTAATCATTTATTTTTCATCATTTCAATTCAAAAATTCTTATTTTCAATAATCATTTCCATAAAAAAAATTTTTAGGATGTTACACTTTTGTACCATTCCTGAAACAAAATTGCAGTTGTATAGTTGCAGGCTCAGTGAGTAATCATTTATATTATTTATCATCTTTTATATATATTTGTTCCTTTTATTTTATTATTCTATTTATATACATGAGAACACATATATCTTATCATCTGTACACTTTTTTCTATATTTTGTGTCTATGTTATGTATTTCTTTATTCTGTTATATTTATTAACATATGAACGTGTGAACATGTGAACTGTGCTGTTCTATACTAAACTGTAACTATACTTCCATCTCCATTTATATTATGTCTCTGTTATACGTCTATCTCCGTTATTCTTTTGTCTCCAATCACCACCATTATCACCACCATCACCTATCACCACCTCTAACTATGTCACAACCACTATCATGTGTCTGTGTCTGTGTACTCATGTGCTTTCATGTGACTATGATTCATGTGACTGTGTTATCTTATGTATGTGTAATCATGTGCATGTGATTATTACATATGTTATTGTATCAATTACATATGTTCATTCATGTGATTATGATCAAGTGATCATGTAACAGTGTGATTCATCATATGACTATGAAATCATATGTCTGTGTTCATTCACGTCTTCTTTTATCATTTTTCATCTATTAATTGTATTTATGAAAATACAATCATCTGTTAGTTATTTGTATACTTTCATTTTTGTAACTAAATTGCTTATTTGTACTTTCTTAGGATTTTATCCTAGGGTTTCGTCTATCAAACATAGTAATCAAACATATAAAACACACATATAAATCAAACCTATAAATTAAGCATATAAATCATCTATCAACAATATCCACACGCTAGCAGGTCTAATCATTCATATAACTTAACTAAGTCTAAATTACTCACAATTTAATCCGTATAAAATCCTCCATATATTGAGCCTGATCTAATCTCTTATAGTCGTGTCTCCTTACGGCTATTTTGTTTTCCTCCGGCTCTGGATAAATCTCTTTATCTCACTCTCTTGGCTCTCCTGTCTCTTGCTCTTTCTTTTCTATATTTTTCCTCTCTGTTTCTTTCTCTATTTAATTCCGAATGAATGGCCCTATTTATAGCAAAAAATGAAGCAGTGGCACGACCTATGCTTGCTTGGCACGCCCATGCCAATAAATGATTCTCATGCTTCAATTTTTTAGGCTCACAATACTCTGTCAAGTCAATTAAATCCATTAGCACTCCCCCCAAACTAAAATTGGCACGGCCTGTGCTCTCAGCACGCCTTAATCCATCATGGCACGACCCAAATTCACAATTGGCACGTCTTATGCCTTATAGGACGTCCTAAACCTCAATTTGGCACACCTTGTGCTCATGGCACACCCCACTCCACAGATGGGCACGACTTGATGGCGTGGCATGCCCCATGCCATTAACTCACCCTATGGCACTCCTTTTTCCTTTTTTCTTTCAAATACTTAATAGTCTAACCTCTAGTTTCTTTAATTTATCAACTAAATAATTAATTACATTAATCACATTAATTATTTCTTAATCTAAATACATAAAGATGAGGATGTTACAGAGGCAATCCCTTAAGCCTCACAATCTCTGACACATATAAGCTCATAAGCTTATCCAAAGTGTCATCCTACTGAATAGCCAGAAAATGTGCCAACTTGGTGAGTCGGTACACTATCACCCAAACTGTGTCATGCTGCCTGAAGGTCCTCGATAGTCCCACTATGAAATACACCATGATCCTCCCACTTCCATTCTGGAATCTCCAGCGATCTCACCTTCCCTGCTAGAGCTTGGTGTTCTGCCTTGATTTGCTGACAAGGCAGACACCAAGCTACAAACTCTGTAATTTTGCGCTTCATGTTAACCCACTAATACATATCTCTCATATCTCGATACATATACCGAGTATGGTGAGCAGTGTGCCTCCTTCATCAGTTGCTCTTGATCTTCACAATATTAGGGACACACAGGCAACCCTCATAATACAAAACTCTGTCATCATCTAACCGGTGTGGTGTCATCACCTTCCCTTTTTTCACTTTCTTTTTAATCTTCATTAAATGCTCGTCCTCCTTCTGCCTCTGCACAATCAACTCCTCCATCTGTGGTCTAACCCGTATGTTAGCCAACATCTTTCCCTCAATCACGTCAAGCTGCACTCGTAACTCTTGTAGTGCAAACAAAGATTCAACTCTATAAGTCACTGCGTCCTCGTCCTCTCTACCCTTTTGGCCCAGGGCATCAACGGCTACATTATCCTTTCCCAGATGATAATCAATGGTGCAGCCATAATCCTTCAGAAGCTCAATCCATCTCTGCTGCCTCAGGTTTAATTCTTTCTGAGTGGTAATATATTTTAGGCTTTTGTGATCGGTGAATATTTGAAAGATTTCATCGTACAAGTAATGCCTCTACACCTTCCAAGCGTGAATGATTACGGCCAACTGCAAATTGTGGGTAAGGTAATTGACCTCATGTTGTCTCTATTGTTGAGAAGTATAGGCGATTATCCTCCTATTTTGCATAAGGACACCTCATAATCCTGCTTTAGAAGCGTCGATATAAATCGCAAAACTTCTTCCATCAGCCGACAATATAAGTACTAGAGCGTCCACCAATCTCTTCTTTAATTCCTAGAAGCTCTTCTAACAACGTTCATTCCAAATAAATGGGGTGTTCTTCTTTAGAAGACTAGTCATCGGTCTCGCCAACTTAGAGAAATTTTCTATAAATCTCCAATAATAATCTGCCAAACCCAAGAAACTACATACCTCGGTCACATTCCTCGGAGCCTACCACTTCTGAACTACTTTTATCTTACTTGGATTGGGCATCAAGCCATTGGCTAAGATCACATGCTCCAGGAACACTACTTCCTTAATCGAGAACTCGCACTTGTCAAACTTACCATACAACTATTTCTTCTTTAGTATCTCCAGTAGCTCCTGGAGATGCCCCTTGTGCTCCCCTTAGTTTTGAGCTTTCGCTCAATTTGTTAATACTCATTTAAGGTGAGCTTTCGCTCAATTAGCAACACCCCTTTAACGTGAACTTTTGCTCGATTGGCAATACCCTTTAATGTGATCTCTCGCTCGTTCCCTTTTTATGAACACATAAAAATGCTCATGACATATCCATATGACATGAATGAATGAAATGTAACACATTTCCAAACGATTATCAAACACATTAACACAATTATGATCTTTTCACAAAACCACTGTCATTAAGGCATATCAACGAACTTAAGAACATTTTGCAAGCCACATATATTCCAATCCTTACACATTTCTATACAACTTTTCACAACCAATCAAGGCAACAACATAATGACCGCATATATCCAACGAAAAACTGGCAAAATCAACACATCACGCATCCATATACTCCTCAACAAAAGCAACAATCCAATCACAGCACTCTACCCAACATTTTAACATGTATATAATCAACCGAATATAGTTAACCGTACAGAAGCAAGACATACAATGGTAAGAGTGATTCGGTGCACTTACGTCGAGCTCCGTGAAATCAGCTAAAAGCTCAACTCCAATTCGGGTCCTGCACAATGTTACCAATATTATTTCGAATCAAAATCACAATATTAACACCAATTCCACATCAACTCTCACAATCCCACTCTTAGCTCACAAAACCCTACATTAACCACAATCCACATCTCAATCTCTCCTTAATATCACCAAAACATGTTGACAACTCACACCTTCTAGATCCTTACACAAAACCCACATAACCCACACTAACCTCACCCCACAACCTCATTAATCTCAACAAAAATAAGAACTTACCTTGCTCTAAGTTGCCTTAGCTCGATATTCCCCAATTGGTTATTTTTGTATGGATCTACAGAAATCTAAGAGCAAGAACCAAGGTTTTGTGTTTTGGAAAGGTTAAGGAAAGCCTCTTGAGGGTTGAGAGAAATAGGGTTACGACTGGGAGAAGCTAGGGTAGGTAATGTGTCTTTTCTCTCTTAAAGCTTCTCAGATACGATTCTGATTTTAAGATTCCTTCAAAATGTTTTGTCAAACAGTTTACACAAACCGTTTGCTTAATCGTTTTGAGTCTATGTAGCGCAAAACTCAAAATCCTGTCGCATTTAAAACGGTTTTGGGAATGGTTTAGTCTAACAGTTTCCCAGGCTTATCCCTATAATGTTTGACTAATTTTCGTGAATTTCTGGTTACATTTTTTAGGGTGTTACAACTCTCCCCTTAGGAAATTTTGTCGCCAAAATTTGAACAAGCCAAATTCTCTCACGTACCAATTCAAATTTGTTATAGTGAAATCAAGTTTGTTAGGGAGTTTGTCAAGAAGTTTGTTACAAAATTTAAATTTCAAATTATTGGGGCTGTTAAATAAGGAGTATAAATAGTAGTATTGTTTTGTAATTGAGGGCCAAGGAATACACAATATCAATACATCATTTTTCTCTATTCCTTCTCTTAGTCTCATGTCTCTCTCCTCTCTTCCTTCTTATACCATTCTTACCATTGTATTAGAGCAAGATTAAGAATCCTCCTAACCAGATAACTCTTCCTTCATGTTTTTCTACTTTACTACTCTATTCCCTTTCCCTAACTCAAAACTTTACAAATCAACAGAAAAGAAAACACCTCTTCTTCATAACGCGTGGGCTGTTGTTGACGTTTACTTAATTTTCCTTTAGTCGACAGCTTCCCTTTATCTTTCCAAACTATCTATTCTTTTCCCTCTACATCTATTTCTTATTTCTGTTGCTCTATATACACTATTTCTTTTACAAGGTGACAAAATCTTCACCTATTGGTTCTCCATTGCTTATGTTTCCCTTTCTAATTAAACTTAACTCAATTTAATCAATCAAAATTAGATCTCTCAGAGGGAACATGACGTGTCTCTTAAGGTTGTTGATTTTCTTGAGAACAGAGGTAGCTATAGTGTCCATTTTATTCATTCTGTAATTCCTAGAACGACGGTTGTGTGTCCAATCTCCACCATCTCGTCGATAAGATTTCTTTCAAGAAGCATTCATTCAGTCAGTATGAGATTGAACTGAAAATGGTAGGGGTTTGGTATTGGCATTTCCTTCTATCATTTTCTTGTTTATCAACTGGTGATGTTTCAGGAAGTGTAGTTGGTTTTTTGTTGTGTTCTATAATTATAGAGGCTACTGTTTTATTTTGGAGAGTTACTGTTCATTTGTGGGTTTAGTGTAAGTGGATATTGTTGTTCAATTTGTTCCATCAGTGTTGCCTTTTTTATTGCTTTATTTTCCTAGAGTGTTTTGGTGGAGGTTTGGATTCGTTGTGGAGGTTAAGTAGATTGTTTGTGAGTAAATGTCTTCTGTTGTTAATGTTTAAGGGTTTTGATGTAGGAGATTTTGTAGTTGGAGGTTGAAAAGGATAATGGAGATTTTGCGTTGTTGTTATGAGAGAGAGGGAGAGAGAGACAGAGGGAGGGAGAGAGAGACAGAGGGAGAGAGAGAGAGAGGGAGAGAGAGAGAGCGAGAGAGGGAGAGAGAGAGAGAAAGAGCGGGAGAGAGGGAGAGAGAGAGAGGGAGGGAGAGAGAGAGACAGAGAGGAAGAGAGAGAGAGAGAGAGGGAGGGAGAGAGAGAGGGAGAGAGAGAGAGAGGGAGAGGGAGGGAGAGAGAGAGAGAGAGAGGGAGAGAGGGCGAGAGAGGGGAAGAGAGAGAGGGAGGGAGAGGGCGAGAGAGGGGAAGAGAGAGGGAGAGAGAGGGAGGGCGAGAGAGGGGGGAGAGAGAGAGAGAGAGGGAGAGAGAGAGTCTTGGAGAAGAAGAAGAAACAAAAAACAAGAAAAAAAAGTTGGACAGAGAAAGATCATGACATTAATAGTTGAACTTTCTTTTTGCAAAATATGTCTTGTAGATGAATAGGTCACTTTATTGGGGAGATCTTAGTTTCTTCCAGTTTGATTCAATTCTTAAACCTTAATTCATGTGTGCTAATATTTAAGCTAATTATATATGGTAGAAAATTATAATATTTGTGCGCATAATATATTTGAAATGATACTAGTAGTTATAAAATTCAATAAAAATTTTAAGCAAAATGCTAATTGAGCCAAAAAAAAATTATTCACAATTTTTAAAATGTTAATCTATTAGTCAAACACCATCCTACAATGTAGAGGTGCAAAACTTGGCCTGGAACCGGCGGGTCGGACCGACCGGCCCAGCCCAGCCCGACCTGCCAATTCCGGAACTAAAACTGGAACCAGCCAGAAACTGGCGGAATCGGCCATGTCCAGTTCCGGTTCCAAGGTTCATGGAATCGTGATACGCCGGTTTAGAACCGACGGTTCATGATTCCGAACAAACGGTTCGGTTGCTTTTGGAAAGAAAAAATAGTTCGAACAGTCGGTTCCGAACCGGAACCAGCCGAACCAGACCAAAATCGGCCGAACCTGAACTACGAGATATCCTGGCACTCCAGACTAATCTCCGTTCATGCTTGCCAGAACCACAAAGGTGGCAAACCTCTCTCAACCGAGTTTTAATGTAGCTGCGTACCCAGAACTCGAATTCAAAATTTCTGATTAAGCTAGAATAATCTCACGCCGATTGATCTACGCGCTCGGTGGTCACACATTTTCTTGTAGTGATTATAGATGCACTTAGTACCAATCTATGACTCATGAATATAATGAGCTGTTGTTAGGACTAGAAACTAGTAAGGTAAGAAACCTAAACACGCGATTGATCAAATTAGTAAAAAGCTTATTTCAAGAAATCTAACAATTTTATGCATATTAGCATTTTGAGATACTCTTTAATTATGACTCTCCCTACTTTGTGAAAAATTAATTAACCCAACTATTATTTCTTTAATCTTCAACCTTTACAGGAATGTTATGTCAGAATTATCCACATATAATGTATATTTTATATATTAATACATCTTAGCATATATATATATTGCAGCTAATTATATGTTAGTTATGATAATTTTTATTTGTCCAATAAACTAGTCTAATTAAGATAGTAAGACTATATCAATAAATATGGGATTACAATATACATGTCGTAAAAAACTTATGGTATAAATTAATTTACGATAAACATAATTATTAATTATACTAACTATATATATTAAGTTATATATACTTCATTGTTGATCACACTTTTGAACACGGGTTCATTTTTATCAAAATTGTTCATATTTAAGAGGTATAAATCAATTAAAAGATCTATTTACTCAGTACCACTACTCCTAAAATTAACCATAAATCTCAAATACGTTTTCGCTCAACATATTTATTATTTCCACCAATATCTCAATAATAGCTGGATTCTGTTTGAATATTTTTCTGTTAATGGAAATCTATTAATTCCTACGTGTAAACCTCAACGTGTCTACCAAATAGGTTTTAGGTTTCATCATATCCTGATGGGTTGATTACAAATATGCATGCATTAACTTTTTTATTTCCAATTTTTCATAAAAATAAAACTTTTTTTACAATAAATTTTGGTTTTACAATTCATACGACACTAATTTTATTGGACATCTATTAACATTACTGCCACCATTCAAACAAAAATCAAGAAACTATATGGTCAACATAAAAAATTAACAAAACTCAACAATAATTCATGAAGATTGTTTGAAGACCACTATATTAACCATATAAATTTCAAACTTAATACTTACTATTGAATATTTGAAATTATTTTATCAATCAAATTACTAAAATGATATTAATTAAAAAAAAGTTGTATAATTATAATAAAAAATAGATATGCAATTACTACGAAGTTTATATTAAATTTCATACCAAATAGAATTTAGAATAATAATATTCACAAATTCCCAAAATAAAAAACCAATATTTATTTGAATGACAAATACAAAAAATTGCACATTTAAATGAAGAAGAGAAAGAGTACAAAAAATGTTTATTTAGTTTATATTATATTTATACTATAAAATAATTAATTAAAAAATCATTCTAGAATCATTAATTGATTGAAAAAATTAATAAAAATATGTAATTTATCACTTAATATAGAAGAAGTAATATAGATTCAGTATATATTTAGTGCATATTATAATTATATTTAAAAGTATGCATAATATAAAAAAATCATCAAAATATGTATAATAATTTATCACATCTTAATACACAAAATCAATATACCACTAGTATATATTGAGTATATAATATAATTATATTTTTTAAAGTATTAAAAAATGTAAAAATACCAAATAAGAAGCATAAAAATAATACAAAAATTAAAAAAAAAGTTAAAAAAATGTATAAAACTTATGAAATTTAACCTTCACATCAAGAATAAAAATGAGGATGAAAAAATATAGAAAAATATATAATAAATTTTCACATGCTAATTCATAAGTAATATTTTTACATTCAGTATATATGCAGTTTATAGTTAGTATATATGTGGTTTATAATATAGTTATATTTTAAAAATATATTTCACAAAATATATAAAATACATATCTAAATAAAGATAAAATAACATAAAAATTTTATTGAGTTTATTTTATATTTATACTTCTAAATTATAATATATAATTCGTAAAAAATATATTGCACACAAGAATCATTAAAATTAATAAAATAAATTTATTGAAATATATATAAAAAAATATAAAATTCTAACATGAAGTAAATAATATATAATCTATATATATTTAGTATATAGAAAACAGAAAGTAGAAAAATAAGAGGAGAAAAATAAAGATGGGAAAAATGAAGAGTAGAAAAGTAAGAAAAAAAATGAAGATGAGAAAACAAATGATGGAAAAATGATAGAAGAGAAATGAAGATGAGAAGAGAGAAATACAAATAAGAGAGATGAATATGAGAATACAAAAATGAAGTAGGCTAAAGATGAAAGACAAATGTATAGAGAAAAAAAAGAAGCAAAATGATGTATCTTGTAAAACATTGAGACAAAAGGTAATTGAAGAAAGAAAAAAAATTGTTAAAACAATGACAACTCTGACAGTTGATGGTGAGGTGCGGAAATCAAAAATTAATTTTGAACAAAAAAATTGGAAAAGAGTGTGTATAATAAGTAATGGGTAAGATGCTAAGTAAAAGATCACAGTATAAACTACAAAAAAGAAAATTTTAGTGTACAAATTAAAAACAAAAATCATTTATCTGCAATTAAAAAGAAAACCACTGTGTCCTGCATAATTAATCCTGTCCTGATCATGGCTATTTTCCATGGAACATAATAGCATGTTTTCGTAATTTTTATTAAAATTGTCAATTTGAATTAGACGTGTCATAATTGTATTATATTATTTTTTATTGAATATTATTATTTATATCATAAATACTACAAAAATAGAATTTTTATTATTTGTGTCATTCATAAATGTGTACACAAATCTTATTAAAAATTAACAAGCTCTAATTTTCATTAATAGGAATCACCGAACTGAGTATGAAATCGTTAGTAAACGATACGACGTGTTTTGGGTTTTTTGTTTGCGAAATTTTAGGCAAGGTGCGGGACTAGCCAATAAAACCAAGGGTAGAGAATCTCTGTTGGAGTCTGACGAAGCAGCATGTCTAAACTTGTATGTCTCTTTTAACACTGTTACAGAATTAGAGATCAAACTGTGTACCTTTGATTTATCGCTTTTACTGCTAAACTCATTGGCCAAAGACACGTGTTTTGGGTAATTGTGGTAATTATGAATAGAAATTCATGTGGCCTATCAAACCATTTTTTTTCTCATTTCTGATGTGAAATCGAAGACCGTAGGAGAGGAGTAAAGAGTGCATCGACCGACCCTGCCATCAAATCTCTCACTATTATTTTATTGACACTTCTGTTCATATTACCCTTCACTTGTCCCCTTTACGCTGTCGTCTTTGTTGACTATTTTGAATTCTGTCAAAATACTTTCTTTCTACTACCACAAAAAAATAAGAATATTATTTCTTGTAATAATAGAGATAAGAATGTCTTTTTTAAAATATAATTTAATACTTTATTTATTTTTGTTTTAATATTTAATATTTATATTATAACTCAATTGAAATATTAATTAATACACTAATAAATAAAAGTTTACATATTTTTAATGATATTATTGAAATATTAAATTACAAATATTTTACATATTTAGTTTAAAACCACTCCGTTTTATTATAATAATTACGATTAAAGTTATCTAAATAACTTAAAAATTAAGATAAATTTAAATTTTGAATTTAAATCACTTTTTGTCATATTCAAAAAGACGACTTTTTTAGATAATAAATATTAAAAACGACTTTATTTTATTAAAAATTATCAACTCTGCTACTAGAGATAAGATTTCACTCATGTATTATTAATAAAAAATCCTTAAAAATTATAATACAAAAGTTAAACATTAAATCAATGTTATAAAAATCGCATCGAACCGGCAGGTCGGACCGGGTGAATCGGTCACTGCTTCGGTCCCGGTTCACCATTCAAACCGATTTGCAAGTGAACCGGTATAAAACCGGTGAACTGACCGGTTCAACCGGTGAACTGGACCGGTTTTAAATATTGAAAAAGTTAAATAATTTAAAAATTAAATAATTTTGTATATTTATTTATTTATGTATTTATATTATTTTTAAATTACCGATTCGATTAGTAAATCACCAGTTCGACCAATAAATCAACCACTCATTTCCTTTTCGCTTTGATCACCGATCCAATTTTAATAACACTGCATCAAATTAAAAAAAATTAAATTCAATATTATGGTTTGAACAAAATATTAAACACAGGAGTCATCCTTATCAATAATAATATTTTGAACATGGACATGCAGCTTTATGTTGAAAATTGCAATGGTATTAAAATGTCACAATCACAAGCCAACACATTTTTTTGTTAAATTTTGAAAACAACTTTGTTCTTGGCGCTACTTCAACCCAATAAAGTCTTGCTATATTTATTGAATGATTAACCTCTTCTCCCTCCTCGCACACTGAACTGAACCAACACATTCTACAATGAATACTCCTCACAAGAATCCAAGTTCCGGAGGGTGTTTTTCAGGAATCGTAAGGTTGCTTCTCTGCAAAGGCAGTCTCCAAACACACCCATCTGATC
>CANYCX014527020.1:0-11917 GCA_948193385.1 Breynia disticha f. nivosa | reverse complement strand
TTGATTTTGGAATTGAGGTTGTCTCTGATACAACCTTAATATTGTTAGCACTTTATTGAATGGTGCTAGCAAAACGGAAAGAATTAAAGAAGCTGTGGAGGAACTTCTTGATAAATAGTTATTTGACTTAGTATTTCATAGTAGGAAGTGTTAGTTTTATTTGTGAAGAGAAGAAATGACAGTATGAGGTTACATATCGACTATTGTCAGCTAAATTGGGTGACAATAATGAATAACTATCTGTTACCAAAATAGATAATATTTTTGTAGAGTATATGGGGTGAGGAGTATTCTTAGGTGTTATTACAAGTGTTAAGGGATAAGCATATGTTTACAGAATTATCTAAATACGAATTTTGGATGGAGAGTATGTGGATTACACTTATGTTTAGGAAATAGGTGTAGGTGGTGTGGTAATGCAAATTGACAAAGTAATTATTTATATTTCTAAATATTTACGATTACATAAATTGAATTATTGGAGATATGACCTGGAATTGGCAGTTATTGGTTATGCTCATAAGATTTGGAAACATTGCCTTAATGTAGAAATTTTTCAGATTTTCACCGAGTATAAAATTTAAAATATGTTACAATTCAAAAAGATGTTCAACCTTAGATAATGGAGGTGGGTTAAGTTGCTGAAAGATTACGATTGTTAGATAGAATATTATCCTGGCAAAGCTAATGCAGTGAGGATGCTTTGAGCAGGAAAATTATTAGTAAAGGGTGAAGTACTTATGTACAAGATGGAGTTACAGATTGCAATGCAAAAGTTATGATTAGAATTTGAAATGATTGAAGAGGGGATTATTCGCAATTATATTGGCTAGACCAATACAGAGGAATAGATAATAGAAAAGAAAAGGGTGGATGAGAACTTGAGATTAATTAAGAAAAGTGAACGGGGAAAAGAAATTTTCTATGCATTGGATGAGCATAATAAATTGCATATATATGCTTTCAGTTTTTTACGATTTTACCCCCGATCTCACTAATCTATTATTCTCTCATTTTCTCTCTCCCGATCGACTTAAACACCCCGATTTTTATTTCACAATAAATTCTACACCTTCCACCGAACATTAATTAAAATAATTTTGCGAAAGATTTATGTACATTTTTTTATTTTAATTAAAATCTTATTATTATCAAATTTTTAGGACGTTACATGTTGGGATCTTGTGTTATGGACTTTCAAGGTTCTTGGGATCGATACATACCATTGATGGAATTTACTTACAATAATCAGTATTATAATAGCATTGGTATTGCGCCATAAGAAGCTATATATGGACGAAAGTGTAGAAGTCCAATTTACTGGGACAGGGAAGGGGTAAAAATATTTGAAGGGCTTGAATTGGTACATGAAACAGTTGAGAAAGTCGAACTAATCAAAAGTAAACTAAAAGTTACACAAGATAGACAGAAGAGTTACTATGATCAACATATGAGAAAATGGAATGTTTTTAAAGGTTTTGCCCTAGAAAGGAGTGATGAGATTTGGAAATAGAGTAAAAATGATTCCCAAATATGTTGGACCTTATGAGACTATAGAGCGGATTGGTCCTTTGGCTTACAGACTTGCCCTACCTACAAAGTTAGCATAGATTCACGATATTTTTCATGTGAGTGTGCTCAAGAGATATAGATCGGATCCTACCCATGTTATACCAGAATTAGAAGTGCAAATTTCAGAAAACTTGACCTATAAAGAAGAGCTTGTATAGATTCTGAATCACAGAATGAAACAGCCAAGAACCAAACAGATTTCAATGGTTAAAGTTCTCTGGAAACATCATAATCTGGAAGATGCAACTTAGGAAACAGAAGATAAGATAAGAAAGGAATATCCACATCTATTTACGAGTATGTTTTAGTTATAATAAGTAATTGTGTTTGCATATAGAAACATATAAGATAGATATAGATAATAGAAAAACATATACGAATTTTATGGACAAAATTCTTTAAGGGGAAGATTTGTAACATTCTCGTCCTGAAATCACATAATTAATATAATAATCAAAATGTTTAATAAAAATAAGAATTCAGGAGACAAAATGACAGAAATAAACTATTAGAAACAAGTGTAAGAAAGGTTGATGAAAGGTTGATGTTAAGTGACTAAATAAACCACGAAAACTGCAAAACAGAGAACTACACGTGGTGTGGGTGGAAAACATGTGGTGGGCATGACCACGCGTACTCCACACCCACCATGCGTACTTCTCTTGTTTTGGGAAAAAAATATAAGTTTCGTTTCATCGAAAACTTATTCAGAACCGTCAAGAACCTTGCAAAGTTTCAGAGAAAAGGGGAAGAGGGAGAGCTGAGGAAGGTGAGAGAGATTAAGAGATGGAGACTTAGGATTTAGTTAGAAAATTGATTCGAATTGTAGAATCAATCCTAATCTCGAGCCGGTAAGCCTGTGGTGTAATCGAAACAGGTAAAACACAAAGTTTTCGTAAATTTTTACGAGTTTTGTTATTGAAAGCTTTGAGTTTTCTTAAATAGATTATTGATATAAGTGGAGAATGGAGAATAGAATGAATTTAATTTGATGAATTCATGATGAAAGATAAGGT
Organism: Breynia disticha f. nivosa; assembly: GCA_948193385.1. NCBI lineage: Eukaryota > Viridiplantae > Streptophyta > Magnoliopsida > Malpighiales > Phyllanthaceae > Breynia > Breynia disticha. Next base: position 9,329 of record CANYCX014527020.1, on the reverse strand, counting down.
CGGAAATTTCTAGGGTTAGAATTAGGGTTTTGCAAAATTGAAAAGTAAATTTAACAAATCCATTAGGGCATGCATTATAAGTTTGGTTATATTGAATTTTATAGAAAGATTGGTATATGTTATTATGGGACGACAGACCAGACGGTCAGGACAGGATCAGAACACGTAGAGGTTTGAGTATTTGCGTTGACAAGTGAGTTGTCTAACTCACTGAAAATTGATTTAATATGAAAGGGTGATATTATTATGTTAATTATTGATAAATGATAAATTCGAAAATAATTGAAATTATAAGATCGAAATATGATTTCATATCAATGATGGATTTTATATGGTGAAGTGGAAATGCTTGCATATATGACATCAAAATATATTATCGAAATGCGAACAAGTCGATATGAAAGAAAAGTATGAACAACCACGTTTATGTTTATTATCAATAACAACCACGTTTATGTTTATTATCAATATATGTTGCATGTTTGCATTGATTGATATGGATATGAAACATTGAAATCCATTGAGACATGGATATGATAGATACATATACAGATATGATATGATATTGGTGGAGAGATGGTTTGGTGATATTATGATCGATCATGTTGGAGAGGAAGCAAGGAGAGGGGGATATCGAGAATAATGCATATGAAATTACGTTGCATGACGATTGATAAAGAGTATCGAATATGAATTAATAGATTAAAGGAAATATAAAGGAACGAGATAATTACAGAAAATCAGATCGAAATAAAATGACAACATGAAATGCAATGAAATCAAAGTTGTAATCGTTCATGCTTGTTTTACATTTTGTTATGCTTATACTAAGAGTTTTACTATTAGTTGAGCAATGGTTATATTATGTTATTAAAAGACTATTCATTGAGCCCGCAACTCACACAACTGTGATGTTTGTTTCAGAATCTAGTAGAGTGCAGAGACAGAGACTTATATTTGACAGGAAAAATTAGTTTATGTAGTTGAATCGATGCACTCGACTACATAAACTCATCAATGGCCAGGAACTAAAAATTGCTACAAATTGCTAAATATTCAATTAAACCATAAGACATTTTTCATGATCCCCATCACCATACTTTTAGAACAATACATTGTCCTCAATGTATAAAAATAGAGATGAAATAAGGGTGAATAGAAATAAAAATGACAGAAACTTCCATGAAGTCTAAGTTGGGAGATTGTTTAGAAGACTCTTGGAGTCAGACTCATCGACGTAAAAATAATAACTAAAGAAAAGACAGAATAAGAAACATGAGTGCATATAATTCTCCAGTACACGAGTTCCTGAAAATAAAAATACAAATAAAAGAGAACAAAATAAAAAGGAAATGAAATAAGAAATAAAAAGAAAAATAAAATAAAATAAAATAAAGAAGAAAAGGAAAAAAAATCTAAGGGCGCACGTCATTCGGCTGCGTCCACATCATCGTTTGACTCGTCATACTCCTCCTCGAAGTTGTAGTAGTCTGGGTGTAGCGGCGGTCCGTAGTAAGGCTGGTACAGAAAGTAGTAGGGATACTGATCTGGTGGGGGGCACGTAGGGAGCGGGCTCAATTCGAAGGTGCTGGAAGAGCTGATCCACCCAGTGCTCTAGCGCGTATAGGTGGTTCGACTACATCTACTGCTCCATCTGAATACTTCTAGTCTGTTGCGCTATAGTAATCTGTCTCTGCTCCATAGCGGCTAAAGTAGCATTGATCTGATCGAGCTGTTAGGGCTAACCAGGCAGCAGTGGTGGCACAGGTTCCGCTAGAGCAGGCACCTCAGCTAGGTGCTCCTCCTCCGCTGCTGGAGGATCCATCTCTGGCTGAAGGTACTCGTCCTCATCATCCTTCCTTAACCACATATGCAAATGCCGTCAATCGGCACTCTCTCAACCAGCCTCATCCGCCAGAGCTCTCCTGAGTATAGCCCTGCGATCCTCATCCGTGTGCGCTGATTGCAGAAGGATTTGGCCAACAGATATGCAATGTTGACCGGTACTCCCATATCCATACTGTAGAGGCATAGCAGGTCCTGAAAAGTGACATTACCCGCGCTCTCCTGCCTCAGGAAAAGAGTAGTGGCAATGACTCTGTGCATGTAGCGTAGGGCGTGTCAGTGGATCTGGGATGCTTTGGACCTGCTCGGATTATGCACCCTATGACACGAAACACAAACAACGAAAAAAAAACAAAAACAAAAACAATGAAAAGAAAAAAATGAAAGGCTCATAATCATTTGGTTTCCTTCCATAAAGCGTTTGCTTAACGTCCTGAGCCTGACAGTTTCCTCTAAGTTGATCTGGGCTCTAGAGGAGTGAGGTTGACAACATATTTGTCAAGGTCCGCAATATCCTATCCATGATAGAGTTTAAGTCTATGACCGTTTACGTTGAACATACCTTTGTCGGGGTGTAAAACCTCGATAGTTCCATAGGGAAAGAATTGGGTTACTCTGAAAGGACCAGACCATCTTGACTTCAGCTTCCTGGGAAAGAGTCTAAGGTGGTAATTAGAGAGCAGAATGTTGTTGCCTACGATAAAGTTCTTCGTGGATTTCAGATGCTTATCGTGATAACACTTAGAGTGTTCCTCGTAAATCTTACTGTTCTCATAGGCTTCCATCTTCCATTCCTCCAGCTCATCTAACTGTAGTTTCTTGTGTTCACCTGTAGTAGACAAATTAAGATTGGCAGATTTTACAGCCCAAAACGCTCTATGTTCTAGCTCGACTAGAAGGTGACACGCTTTGCCATAAACCAACCTAAATGGAGTAAAACATGTGGGTGTTTTATAGGCAGTCCGATAAGCCCATAAGGCATCTTCCAATTTAATTGACCTGTCTTTTCTATGACGCTCTGCTAATTTTTCTAAAATTCTTCTCAATTCTCAATTGGTCACCTCTACCTGACCACTGGTTTGTGGATGATAGGCAGTGGACACTATGTGAGTAACACCATATCAGTGTAGGATTTTTGAAAACTGGTTGTTACAAAAGTGTGTCCCTCTGTCGCTTATAATCACCTGAGTTGTCCCAAAACTATAACATATTTATTATAGTAAGATGTAGGTAAAGGACCCATAAAATCGATTCCCCACACATCAAACATTTCACACACATCAACATCATTTTGATGCATTTCATCACAGCGATAGATATTAACTAATTGCTGACAACAATCACAAATAGAAACATACCTCTGTGCGTCTTTGAAAAAGGTAGGCCAGTAAAAACTTGCCTCAAGTACTTTGTGTGCTGTGCGGTTAGCGCTGTAATGGCCAGCAGTAGGTCCTAAGTAGCAGTGGGTCAGAATTTTCTAACCTTCTTTGGCAAAAACACATCACCAGATAACCTGATCTGTGCAAACACGAAAAAAAATGGTTCTTCCCAGAAGTAGTATTTCAAATCAGAGAAGAATTTCTTCTTCTGCTAAAATGACAGATATTTAGGAAGAACGTTAGAGGCGAGGTAATTAGAAATATCAACAAACCATGGAGTTTGAATCATTACCTTAGCCAGTTCAAATAAGTCCTCATTTGGAAACGAGTCATTTAAAGGCAGTTTTACTTTAGGGTCATCAGTAACCTCCTCCAATCTCGACATGTGATCTGCCACTACATTTTCAACTCCCTTTTTATCTCTGATTTCCAGATCAAATTCTCATCTGTCTTATTCAACAAATATCTCAAAGCAGAATGATCAATAAAAATAATGACTTTAGAAAGTCTGAGATAAGAGCAAAATTTATCAAATGCAAAAACAACAACTAATAGTTCTTTTTCTGTGGTGGTGTAATGAATCTGGTTTTCATTCAGTGTCTTTCTAGCATAATAAATTGGTTGAAAATGTTTCCCATGTCACTATCCTAGAACAGCGCCAATGGCAAAATGGGAGCATGGACCAATTTATTTTTCAGTAACTCAAAAACGGACAGACAAGCTTCATTAAAATAAAAAACAACATCCTTTTTGAGTAACTTTGTCATTGGTCGGGTTATTTTTGAAAAATCTTTAATAAAACGTCTGTAAAACCCAGCATGTCCTAAGAAACTCCAAACCGCCTTAACAGAAATCGGGGGTGGTAGATTTTGAATGGTTTCAAATTTAGCTCTATCTACCTCAATCCCCTGACTAAAGATCTTATGTCCTAGGACAATGCCATCAGTGACCATAAAACGACATTTCTCCCAATTCAGAACTAAATTAGTGTCCTCACAACATTTTAAAACACGCTTTAAATGTGATAGACACTATTCGAATTAATCACCAAACACAGAAAAATCATCCATAAATACCTCCATTATATCTTCGACGAGGTCGTCGAAGATAACCATCATGCATCTCTGGAAAGTGGCTGGTGCATTACATAATCCAAACGGCATTCTCCTATACGCAAAGGCGATATAGGGGCACGTGAATGTCGTCTTTTCCTGATCCTCTGGCACAATAAGCTCATTCTTCTCATTTATCACCACTGTCATTCCTCCTTTTTTTGGGACTACCTGTACCGGGCTAACCCACGCACTGTTCAAGATTGGATAGATAAGTCCTGCATCAAGCAATTTAATTACCTTGGCGTGCACCACTTCTTTCATCTTTGGGTTTAGTCGCCATTGCGATTGGACGACTGGCTTGAACTCATCCTCCATGAGAATTTTGTGTGTGCAAAAAGAGGGATCAATTCCTCTTATATCTGATGTTTTCCAAGCCAAAGCCCTTTTATGTTCTCGAAGTTCTGCCAGTAACTGCTCCTTTTGTTCATCCTCCAAAACAGCTGAAATAATTACTGGCAGTTTGCTATGTGGTGCTAAGAAGGAGTACTCCAAATGATCTGGTAACGTCTTAACTTCAAGAACTGGGTGGTCCTCGAGTGGTGTCCTCAATCTCTGCTCGTTACTGCGATCAAGTCCCTCAAATTTCTGTTTGCGCTTGGTAAATTCTGAGGCTTCGAGATGTTCAATCTGCTCAGAAACTTTAATATCACCTTGTTCTGCATTTTTCCCTTGTACCAAACAGCGCTCCAGTTGATCTGTAAAAATTAATTCCTGTAAACAAGTGGACGAAGATGGTTGAAATGAACTTATAAAATAGCACTGATCATCCTGGCTTATAATGACGCAAAGATTTTGAGATCAGAAAAGTGACTTCTTCCTCACCAACTCTCAAAACCAACTTACCGTCACTAACATCAATAATAGCCCTAGCAGTGGCTAAAAATGGAATACCTAAAATCAGTGGTACTTCAACATCTTCATCCATATCCAAAATAATAAAATCAATAGGAAATATAAATTTTTCTACTCGCACCAAAACATCCTCAATCTTACCACTAGGCAACCTAACAGATCTATTAGCTAACTGCAAACTCATCCTAGTAGGCAATGGTTCACCTAAGCCTAGCTGTTTAAACATCTTATAGGGCATCAAATTAATACTGGCTCCTAAATCAGCTAAAGCTTTCTCACGCGCTAAACTACCGAAAGAGTAAAGAAAAGTAAAACTCCCTGGATCTTGTAGCTTTTGTGGCAGTTTATTCTGTAAAATAGCATAACATTCCTCACTCGGAGAGACAGTGGATGTTTCCTCTAATTTACGCTTGTAGGAGAGCAATTCTTTCATAAACCTCGCGTACTTTGGCATCTACGACAAAGCCTCGATAAAAGGAATGTTAATATGTAATTGTTTAAAAATGTCGAGAAATTTACCGAATTGCGTGTCTGTACGCTCTTTGTTCAGCCTAGCTGGATATGGAATTCTTGGCTTGAACTCTGGTACTGGCTCTTTAAATTTGGTTTCTGGCGGTTGAGGAGCTTTTTCCTTTTCTTCCTCAATTGGAATGGTCTAAGTGGGTATCTGCATAGATGTGTTAGAAGACATAATTTTAACAGTGTAAGATACCTTAGGGAGTTCTGGAACACTTCGGAGTGTAATTGCCTGAACGTGCTCCCTGAGGTTAATCTCTGTATTGCTTGGCAGAGTACCTGGTTGTCTTTCAAGGATTACCTTCGCTAACTTTCCCCCTTGTTTCTCCACATTATGAATGTAAGCTTCAGTGTTGCGAGTAGAGGTTTCCACTGTAGAAATACAGACGTCAGCTACTTGAATAAATTTTGAAGAATTTCTCCCAAACCTGGTTTTTGCTCAGCTGGAGTTGACTATTGTTGTTGAGGTTGTTGCTGATGTTGTTGGAAACCTGGAGGTTGATTTTTTCATGTTCCTCCCAAAGAAAAATTTGGATGATTTTGCCAACCTGCATTGTAACTCTGGCTATATTGATTATTTTGTTGATGTTGGCGTTGTTGTCCTGAGTAGTTGTGTACTCCATTGCATTATTGTGAATCTTGGTTATCCTTTTGTGTAGCTACCTACAAAACATGATTAACAGAACCAGAAGGAGGAATTGAAATACTGTCAATTTTCTTACTCAACGCCTCAACTTATGCAGCCAAAGCAGTGACTACATCCACATCACATAATCCTAGTTGCTTTGGTGAATTAGCCTTGATGGCTCCCCATTGGTAATTGTTCATTGCCATTTGTTCAATTAATTCCTAAGCTGCCTCTAGAGTTTTACTGTTCAATGTTCCACCAGCTGTTGTATCAATAGACTGCCTAGTTCTCTGACTCAAACCACTGTAGAAAGTCTGAACCTGCATCCAAGTGGACAGTCCATGGTGTGGACATCTTCATAATAAATCCTTGAACCTTTCCCAAGTGTCATATAAGGTATGCAACTCTAGTTGAGCATAAGAAGATATGTCATTCCTCAGCTTGGCTGTCTTGGCAGGAGGAAAATATTTACCCAAGAACTGTTCAGCCAAAACATCCCAAGTATCTATGGATCCTCGTGGCAGAGAGTTGAGACACTTTTTTGCACGTACCCTCAAAGAGAAAGGAAACAACCTCAACTTGATGGAATCATCTGAAACTCCATTAAACTTGAAGGTGTCACAGATTTCCAGGAAATTTGAAAGGTGGGCATTGCGATCCTCATCCTGTAAGTCATCAAATTGGACATATTGTTGAACCATCTGAATGAAATTCGACTTAATCTCAAAGTGGTTAGCCACCACTGTCAGTTGGAATATACTAGATGTAGACCCTGTCATATCCGGTCGAGCATAGTCAAACGTTGTTCTTAGATTCTGATCGCCCATGGCTTGAGTTACTGAATGTTCCGAATCTGAATCGCTCTCTCTTTTGAGATCAATTGTGGCTTCTCTCAATAACTGTTTGTGACGTCGAAGGAGAACTGTGCATTCGATTTTAGGATTTGTTTTGACAAGGTTGGAATTGTCACTCCTGGTCATAAAATACCTATAAACCTACAATAACACAAAAACTGAAATAAAAACCAAGCGTAAAATCCAAGGAAAGAAAAAGAAATAAAACAAAAAGAACACAAAAAAATGATTAGAGTAATAATTAGATTGAGTTCGTAATATTGAATTGTCCCCAGCAATGACGCCAAAAACTTGATGCAAATTCTATGAGCACTATTACCAAAACCCAGTAAGCAAGTATACCTATCGCCTAGTAATATAGCTACAGAGTATTGGATGTCGATCCCATGAGGAAAATCAAGTTCTACTACTATCAATTTAAACTATTATCTAACCCGAATAATTTTGAGTATAAAATTAATTAATTCTTACTATTAAAACTAAATTAAACAGTTAAAAGTAAGAAAACAATAACAAAGAAAATGAATTGGATTAATTCAATTGGAGAAAAACAGATACCTAGACTCAACTCCTCTTATGATTTCATACTTTTATAACTCAATTAATTTGGGAATTAGTGAACATGGAACCGCAGGAATGTCTATTACATGCTAAAATATCGCCCGATTAGATTAACAACTAAGACCAAGTTGATTAGCCAAAATCTCTGTTAGACTAAAACTCCTAATTCAGCATTAAGTTTCATACATTCCTCTATTATCATTACACCAATACGGAGGAGTTTTGTAATTCTATCTCTAGAATTGCAGGTAACTCCTTTCAATTATGGGAAACCTAATTTGCAAGATGATTTCTCAACCTATTCATGCAAAGTTATATAAAACATTCAACACCATAATTGAATACCAATAAAATTCACTAAAACCACAAATAAATCAAGTCATAAGTCGCAATTCATCATATGACTCGTCTAATCTAGATATCCATAACAAACTTTGTTCATGTTAAAACTAAATTCAACAAACAAAACTAAAGATATCCATTCAAAAGATAGAAGACCCCTTGGAACTCTTACAAGATCAATAAGTCGACTATCTAACACAGAAATCTTCAAGTTGGTTGGCCTTCGGCGTGAATTTCTGCTCCTCTTCGCTCTGCAACCGAGTCTCTTTGTCGCCTAAGTCTGAAAACTGCATAAACCCCTTTTTGAGTCTTAAAATCCTTTATATACTAGGGTTATTTTGGAGCCCCATAAATTGCGAGTGGCCATAGGGAACGACCAGAACCCGTTGTATCAGGCCATTCTTTGGAAATGGTCATTGGGAACAGTCAAGATTCCCGTTTCTTGTGGTCGTTCTGGATCAACGTTGGGAATGGTTTGTTGGAATGGCCAAGCTTCCCGTTTCTTGTGGCCATTCTAGATGTGAACAGTGACAGAAACTGCCAGTTGGTCGTTCTGCTTGGTGGTTCGGCCTGCAGGTGTTGCATTTTTTTTTCGATTTTTGCTCAGTTTTGACCCACATTTTGCCTTTTACACTCCAAACTCCATGAGTGACCTGAAGATGTGAAAAATTATGAAAATTATGCAGATATCTTGTCGAAGTTAACCTAAAAATAGAGAAATGACATAAAAATATATGTAAAATATATGCATAAAATGACATTTATCAAGCTCATATTATGGGTATATCCAAGTTATAGCCGTTATATAATAGTTCTATGTAAAGTATAGACTTGAATATTAAAGAATATAAGGGCGTATTAGTTTAACAAAAAGCTTAACCCTTGGATGTGTTAACTATTACGATCTATATTCTAAGTATATAGCAGAGTAATTATAACTGAATATACAAAATACTATATGAATGGTGAATGATGGTTAATGATAATAAAGGATAAGAATAGGATTGAAAAAGTTTTTAAAGATTATGAACTTTATTAAAATGAAGAAAAGTTATTAGTAAATGATTAATACGCAAATAGGAATAGGACGTTTTAACTGAAGTCTAACATGGCACTCTCATCCCAACTGCTCACTAAATACTCAAGGTTTAGCACTCGGGGCGTTACAATATATATATATATATATATATATATATATATATATATATATATATATATATATATATATGTCTATGTG
>CANYCX014525345.1:0-14472 GCA_948193385.1 Breynia disticha f. nivosa | reverse complement strand
CCTCAAGTGCTTAATTAACATTCTTGGATATTTTATCAAACACATACCACAGGTCAATACATGATATGATAAAATAATGCCTCATAATTTTGTTACTCAATAATAAAAGTTACAGACAATGGATTGGGCTAGGGCTTACACTAACAAATTTAACACCAAAGATGGTTACTACCAAGGTCCTCAAGCAACTAGTATACATGTTAAGCTTGCCAATGAGATATCATTTGCTCAAATCGGAGCTCAAATGAAAGAGATATGATGTTGGAAAGTTAGGGTTAGGAAGAAAAACGGGATTTACAAGATTACCTAAGAAAAACTTACCAAGATTCATTCACCGATCGCTTTGGATCTCCCTATCACTAGGGCTTTTTGAGGAGTAATGTTGGTGAAGGTTTTGGAGCTATGGAAGAGGAGTGGGGGAGGAAGAAAAACGAGTGGTGTGTGGTGAAGAGGAGAAGAATTAGGGTTTATAAAATGACTCATGGAATTGGACGGTTTTTCCCTTTTGGCTATTTACTTCGTAATCCTCTTCTAATTCGGCCCACACATTCATGCTAATTTCTTAAGTTAACATAATCTCACTCTTCCCTCGTAAATAATTTAAAAAAATAAGTCGCAAAAAATTTATTCTCACTTTTCAACGTATTTCATTTAAAATTTTTAATTAATATATATATTTCGGGGTGTTACACAAACTTATATAATTTTATATAGTCCCTTATCCTAAAATTGCAGATTTACATAAGACATGCATGAGTCATCCTTCTTCACTCAATTCCTTTTTTGATAGTTTGGTGACCTTGAATTCTCAGATAAAAAATGAAACACATTATAACATCTAAGCATGGCCATACACTTCTTACTTCACTGTACAAGTGGTCAGTTTTATTTTCTCTCTCTTTAAGACTGGGTAATATGTAAACCCCGATTTTGGCAACCATTTTTTTTTCTCATTTTAAAACATAAATTATGCGAGAGAGAGAGAAAACTCGAAAGATAGTTTTTCAAACACATTAACAAAGATCAAGGTCGGCCATACACAAAACAAATACCAAAATGCAAAAGCTGTGGTAAACAGTTTACATGCAATGTTTCGCAAGTATGAACTTGCATAATAAAGAATAAAGGGCGTATTAGCTTAACACAAAGCTTAATCCATGGATGTGTTAGCTATTATGATTGATATTCTGAGTATATAGCAGATGAACTATAAACTGAAGATACAATATAAATGTAAATATGAATAATACAATTAGAAGAAGATGAACAAAGGTTAACATTAATGAATTATATATAAATTACAAGAAAAGTTTTAAGGCATATGTACAATTATAGTAATGTGAATAATTAGTAAGTGATTAATATGGTAATTAGGATAGGATGTTTTAATTTGGTATCAGAGCAGGGATATGTCCCTGATATGTTATTGATATATGATTTGTGATTGCATTTGCATCTTTATTTATGAAATGTGTGCTTAATTGGTTTCATTTTGTTTTATAGATATGTCAGAACCAGACATCCTACTGAGAGAGAGGGAGCAGTGGACCCTACAGTACAGTTATCAAATGTAGGATCAAGAGATACACAGTATGATCCTGAGTATCTACAGTTTGGACTAGCCTATCCTTATCCACCACCCCCACCTTACTATTCGATGTATAGAGATCCACCTTTGACAAATTGTCAAATTAGAGCTAGAAACTTTGAGGAATTGAAGAAATTGTGAGCTGTAGAGTTCAATGGTACCATAGATCCACGACTGGCATAGGGGTGGTTGGATCGGATTATTAGAGTCTTTGAGATGATGCAGGCTAGTACATAGGACAAGTTAGAGTGTGCAGTATCTTTGTTACAAGGTGATGGGCACGAATGGTGGAAGACACTTCCAATTCTTTGGAGTTTCCGTGAGTTATATCTTAGGAAGATTTTTCACAGGAATTTAGGAAGAATTACTTACCTGAGGTGTATTTGAATTCAAAAAGGAAAGAGTTCTTAGTGTGAGACTCAAAATTAAAAACATTATTTTCCAAATATTTAAACCCATTCAAGAAAAACATGGATATAGAAAAGAGTTAATCAAATTTTACAATCAATGTAGTTGAAATACACTCAAATAAATTCACTTTTGAAACTCATTTACAAATAATCCATGTTTGCTCAAATACGTGCTCGAATCCTCCTCGTGTAATCCTGCTAAACCTGCACAATCATTTTGAAAATAAACGAGGGTGAGTATAAAATATAGTCAATAAGAATTCTTAGCTTAATATAATTTAAATGATGTGCAAGGGAAAAATACAAATCAGCACGAAGACGTGCCTAACTACTTTCTCCCTATGGCATCTCTGTATGTCAGTCAAACAAATCACACATGTAGAAAACAACACACAGCTATCATGAATCACACAGATTCTATATCACAGTCCACATAGGAGATCATATGTATTTAGGCACACAACAAATTCAGATCACAATGATCACTCAATATAGCACATAACCGCCTTTAGATCACACAGATCAAATCATACAAAATATCTAAGCACACAGGTAACGATAATAAGCAGTTCACACAGAACAACAGTCAGATAGCACACAACATTCTTGAACCACATAGGTTCTATCTCAAATGGAGATCACTAATCCATACATGAAATAGTAAGTCAAATCACACAGATCGCAACAACATTCATTCAGTATTGCACACAGCCAATACATTCCACACAGGCTCAATTATCCACACATGATCAATCATATCTATCATACATATATGAATGTAATGTATGAAATGAAATGCTAATGCAAATCCACACAGGATGACCCGGGTTTCAGAACCGCTCACGGCTCATTCCACAAAGAATACCTTTGTACCACATTGGAGAGGTTTTAGACTGCACACAGCTCAGTCTTTTAATCCACACTGGAATAATCATTATAGATGCCACACAGGCTTGCCACCTAGGCTCATGTCACACAGACTTATGCAATATGTATGAATGAAATTAATATGAATGTCATTCATATTCGCACACAGCATAGCTCACACAGAGCAAATCATATCCACATAGGCACAACTCACATACAGCACAAGAATACCATACAGGTTCCAATATACCATGCTTTCTATAACTCAACACACAACAATAAGAAAGCATGTATACAACTCATATAGAGTATATAACAATACCACACAGGTATAATATCATATCAACATTAATCTCTAATAAGATACAACACAGGTAATAATATACCACACAGGTCGAGCATAACAAATCAAATCAACATATAATCAATGCATTCCACTCATTCATTTTCAATCTGATTCGTCTAACCCTAGCGGTCTCAACAAATCATTATAGGCCAACTATTCTTACTTATAAAGAACCTAATTAACAGGGTTTACGAATCAATTTAGTAAGCGTAAGAACACTTACCTCGTAAATAAGCAAAATAGCACTCTAACCCAGACTCAAAATCTGCTCAACTGTCGTACAGATCCTCCTGTACGAAATTAGTTATATAAACAACATTACCAAACCCTATTTACTTTAATTATCAATAAAGAACCATCAAACCTTAAGTAAAACCCTCAATTTACTAAAAAAGATCAGATGACAACAAGTTTACCTTCCTAAAATCTGGATAGAAACTCTAGAATTCGTCTAGGTTACGTTCCTTTCTGAAATCTACGAGTTTCTAGGTATAAAATTCAAGGTTTTTGTGTTAGAAAGGTTTGGAAATGATTTGGGAAGGGTTTAGGTCGAGGGTTTTCATCTCTGAAACATTTTGTCCGTAAACAATGAGTTTCCTCTCATTTTAAGTGTGTTAAGTCGGTTAAATTCGAAGTCAGCAGCCCAAAACGGCTTCTAGAAACGGCGTATGGGCATTCTGGTGGCCATTTCTGACTTCTAGCACCCAAATAACATGGGAACGGTTTGTTGGAACGGCCTCCTGGCCGTTCTGATGGTGGTTCCCTCTTTAATTGCAACTCAAAATGTATTCTGGCAGCATTTTTAAACATTTTTCTTCATGGTTTCACATCAACCTTTTATCAACCTTTGATCATCCTTTATTTACCTCAGTTTACTTATTTATTTCACACCATTTTGATACAAAATATCTTATTTCCGTTTGATATTTTCATAATATAAAATCCAAGATGTTACAATTCTCCCACACTTAAAAAATTTTGTCCCCAAAATTTTAAATCAAGGAATTCCTCAGTCAAACTGACTTACTTTTTTTTCTAATGTACTTCAATCAAGGCATTAATCGAAACACTATTCATAACAGGCAATAACATAAGGATATGTTTGCCAATTGTGGTTTCACTCTTAACTGAAATACCTGCCAATATGTATATGCTCTAGCATAAATAATTACTTCTCACAAATATAGCTTCTTTCAGTTTACTCCAACTCATCAGAATTAACATCTCTTAACTTAAACTAAGTTCTCACCTTGTTTATTGTAAGGATTCATAATTTGTAACATAAATTCAATCATGTGTTTCTCATCATATCTCTCTCAACATTCGCTCAATATCACTCACATACATCTCTATATTCATACTCTTTCCTCAATCAGTAATGGCAACCCAAGGTAGATAACAAGAAAATAAATTTGTATACACGAGAAGAATTCAAAAAAAATTATATGAACTTTTTTACCTTGGTTAAGAAAAAGGACATAAGAAACCAACAATCATTTCCATAATCAATATACACTCTTGGCATTACACTAAAGAAAAGAGACGAACAACAGTAAACCTCAAGAATTTTACGTCAAAATTCTCAATTACTCAACCATTTCTACTTTCCATTATTGAATTCTCTCTATATACGCTAATATCCTCATCAACATCACTCTGAATTCAAATATCATTGATCTGATACGTTTCACTCTGATATTGTTTTCCTTTTCATACTATATTCCTCTTAAGTTCTTGTGACAACAGCACAACATCATGATTCGTAGCTTGTGAAAACATTGCATATTGATCTATTATAGATCCTTTCTTATAATGGGTTTTTCCTCTTTTCTTAAACGTTTCACCTTGTCTCGTTGATTTACACCTCTTGGAAGATTTTTCTCAATTTGATATTTTCATGTTTTCACCAGTTTTATCAATTTGTGGCAAGATGCCATAACCATAGTAAGAAACACTGTTACATACAGTTTTCTTTCTTTTTGTTAACACATAAAATAGTTTATTGCTTGACACCTTATTATATTCATTCTTACATTTGGTAACCTTCATTCAGTTACATTTGCAGTAGATGGTTTGATTGAACACCACTGTCGTGCTATTTGGCACAAGATTCTTTATATAACATAAGTTTGACATGAAGGCGTGCCAACACACTGAGCTGAACGGTTTAAGTTCAACATGACATTAATTATGCAGACACGAGGTCGTGTCAAGTGCCAACATCAGGTCCATCTCATGATCAATTAATCATTTCATATTCATATGTTCTAATCTCAAACATATTACATATTGATAACTTTTCTCTGTTCTTAGGATTTCATTCCAAAGATGTGTTGAGGCTATATTTTCCTTTTTATGTTTAGGTTCGGTTATCAATTATCAACAAACAAGTTCAATTTACAATCCAGCATAACCAATATCAAACATTTATCAGATCAACAGTGTTTTTATGCTTAAACAATTATATCACACTAAACATAGAGCATCATCATATAATTCATAATCATCATGCCAGTAGTCATATATCAAAAAGCATAAATCAAATATGCCATATATGAATGCCAATCGCAAAGGTTCATAATGCCTCGGAATATGACTCTCTTTTCTCTTTTCTTTTCTTTTTCTTTCTTTTTTTTATTTTGTCCCTCGATCCTAGACCAACATCTAGATCTCCCTCAGAATATAATCAGGCCCAGCCTATATCTTAATATTTGTGTGACATAGTAAATGCAACACAATGAATGATCAGTGCATTTATATATCAATAACTCAATTACGTATGCTCAACATGCTCAAAAAAGCAATCATATGAATATCAATTAAGATATCAAAGACAAAAGAGCATGTCAATCAATCACATATCAACCTAAAGTCAACATGGCCTAATAGCATACGAATCCAATTAAGCATAGTCCATAAATATGAATAGCAAGGCAAGTATAATCAATAAGTCAAATCAGTAGCAAAGCATAGTAAAATCACATTAATGTTCCAAAGATCATTTCATATATAATAAGCCTTTAGCTTTGAATAAATTTTTACAATAAACAAGCAACTAAGCTTTGCAAATCATCAACCAATAATCAACAATAAGGATACAGTCAATCATATATCCATTAAGACATTCATATCAAGAATTAATCAACCATAAAGATACGGTTAATCATATGTCAACTAAGACATTTATGTATATGTCAACCACAACATTCATATCAATCAAACATATATTCATAATAAGCATACAAATCCAACAATATTCAGGCTCATATCAAATCATACAAATAAGAAATCGTATCAAACTTTTAAAAACGTTCATAAGGACATATATGAATCTTCGTCATTCTTACATGTGTATTTATATTCATTCTCTTTTCCTTATTAACATGATGAAGTGTATGAATACTTATCAGCACCATAGTAAGCATAAGAATACTTACGTATAACAATCGTAAGCATAGAATCACTAACTTAAGCTTTCATAGTTTGTAACTATTCATTTAAGTTTCCAAAGAATATACAAGTTCTAACTTAATAAGGTTGTCAGTAAGCATAAGGATGCTTATAAGAACATAACATTTTTATGTTCTCTTAACCTATATTACTTGCAAAATCATTCATCAGTAGAAACAAGGCATAGTCCAATATAATTCATTCTTTGAATGTATACCTATGTTATCATTCTCCTTGCATATCATACATTAAAACATATTTATATAAAAATATATAAAATGTTCCAAAAATCTAAAACTCTTATCATTAAGTTATGTTTTCCATAAATAATTTCATAGTTTTAATATCTCACCTTCATCAAGCAAGGGAATTATGATTACTTTACATAGCAAAATTAAAACACTTACAATTTAAAAGCCTCATGCAAGCTTATTCCTTTCATTAATCTTTTATTCACTTATTAACATTCTCTCAAGGTTCTTAAGACCATTTACATTCTCATTTAAACATAGATAAGTATGAGGATGCTTACATAATCTTTTTAACCCTTTCATGAGTTATTGTCATAAGCCTTGCTTCTTTTCTAATTTCCCAAAAATTTATACTCATTACTTGAGTTTTACACTCATATTATTCATCAGGTTCCTTCTTCAAACAATTATGGGTATCTCAATACAATAAGTCTTCTCCATTCTTTCTTTCCAAAGAATCATATCCATTCCTCTTATAGCTCATTTTGACCTTTCATAAAATATCCTAATTATGTAGCATTTATACCATAATTACAACAAGCAAATTTCCACCACAAACTTCAATGTTTAAGCTCACTTAACTTCCCGCAAGTACTTAAACTTTATTCAAGAATAATCATTATTGAATTTTGAAACTATCTATATTCAATAGGTTATCACTATATTAGCATTCAAAGGTTATCAATTAGAATATGAGGAATTTTACTTTAACTTAGCTCTCATTCTCATATTCATATTCAGAATTTCTTACAGGACGTGGACGCACATATCAGCACGATGGACATGCTAAATTCCAGAATATTCAATTCATTTTAGTTTAAGGTAATATAAGCACACATAAATCTTTGCATTAGGTTTCTTCGTTACCTAAAACATTGCCTTAGCATTTCACATAGAAACAACATCAATTGTTAGCACTTAGCACTTTAGGGTATGTATAACATAAAACACTTATCTCAATGTATACATGGACATAGAAAAGAGTTAATCAACTTTTACAATCAATGTAGTTGAAATACACTCAAACAAATTCACTTTTGATACTCATTTAAAAATAATCCATGTTTTCTTAATTACATGCTCGAATCCTCCTCGTGTAATCCTGCTAAACATGCACTATCATTTAGAAAATAAATGAGGGGGAGAATAAAATATACTCACTAAGAATTCTTAGCTTAATATAATTTAAATGATGTGCAGGGGAAAAATACAAATCAGCACGAAGACGTGCCTAACTACTTTCTCCCTATGGCATCTCTGTATGCCAGTCAAACAAATCACACATAGAAAACAACACACAGCTATCATGAATCATACAGATTCTATGTCACAGTCCAAACAGGAGATCATATCTATTTAGGCACACAACAAATTCGGATCATAACGATCACTAAATATAACGCATAATCGCCTTTAGATCATATAGATCAAATCATACAAAATATCTAACCACACAGGTAGCGATAATAAGCAGTTCACATAGAACACCAGTCAAATTGAACACAACATTCTTGAACCACGTAGGTTCTATCTCACATAGAGAATAATAATCCACACAGGAAATAGTAAGTCAGATCACAAAGATCATAAAAACATTCATTTAGTATTGCACACAGCCAATACGTCCCACATAGACTCAATTATCCACACACGATCAATCATATATATCATACATATATGAATGGAACGTATGAAATGAAATGAAATGCTAAAATAATCCACATAAGATGACCCGGGTTTCCAGACCGCACACACCTCAGTCTATAAAGAATACATATGCACCACACATGAGAGGTTTCAGACCGCACACAGCTCAATCTTTTAATCCACACAGGTAAGCCCATATAAGAATAATCATTATAGATGCCACACAGGCTTGCCACCCAGGCTCGTGTCACACAGACTTATGCAATATGTATGTGTGAAATCAATATGAATGTCATTCATATTCGCACACAACATAGCTCACACAGAGCAAATCATATCCACACAGGCACATCTCACACAGAGGACAAGAATACCACACAAGTTCCAATATACCATGCTTTCCATAACTCAGCACACATTAATAAGAAAGCATGTATATAACTCACACAGAGTATATAACAATACCAGACAGGTATAATATCATATCAACATTAATCTCTAATAAGATACCACACAGGTAATAATATACCACACAGATCTAGCATAACCATAACAAATCAAATCAACATATAATCAATCCATTCCACTCATTCATTTTTAATCTGATTCATCTAACCCTAGCAGTCTCAACAAATCATTATAGGCCAACTATTCTTACTTATAACGAACCTAATTAGTAGGGTTTACGAATCAATTTAGTAAGTGTAAGAATACTTACCTCAGAAATAAGCAAAATTGCACTCTAACCCTGACTCAAACTCTGCTCAACTATCGTACAGATCCTCTTGTACGGAATTAGTCATATAAAAAACATTACCCAACCCTATTTACTTTAATTCTCAATAAAGAGCCATCAAAGCTTAAGTAAAACCCTCAATTTACTAAAAAAGATCAGATGACAACGAGTTTACCTTACTGAAATCTGGATAGAAACTATAGAATTTGTCTAGGTTACGTTCCCTTATAACATCTACGAGTTTCTAGGTATAAAATTCAAGCTTTTAGTCTTAGAAAGGTTTGGAAATGATTTGGGAAGGGTTTACGTCGAGGGTTTTCATCTCTGAAACGTTTTGTTCGTAAAAAATGAGTTTCCTCTCATTTTAAGTTTGTTAAGTCGGTTAAATTCCAAGTCTAGCCGCCCTAAACGGCCTCTGGAAACGGCCTATGGGTGTTCAGGTGGTGTTTCTGACTTTTGGCACCTAAATAACATGGGAACGGCCTCCTGGCCGTTCTGATGGTGGTCCCCCTTTAATTTTAGCTCAAAATGTATTCTGGCAACATTTTTCAACATTTTTCTTTATGGTTTCACGTCAACCTTCTATAAACCTTTGATCAACCTTTATTTACCTTAGTTTAGTCATTTATTTCACATCATTTTGATACAAAATATCTTATTTCCATTTGATACTTTCATAATATAAAATCCAGGATGTTACTCTTAGCTCTGAAGCAAGGGAAGATGATTGTAGCTGAGCACGAGTTACAGTTTACCTAACTATCATATTTTACTGCGAGCTACATTGCAATTAATACGGATAAATGCAGATTATTCGAGGATGGTTTGAATAAGAAAATTTGGATTATAGTCCCTTATCCTAAAATTGCAGACTTACATAAGACATACATGAGTCATCCTTCTTCACTCAACTCCTTTTCTGATATTTTGGTGACCTTCAATTCTTAGATGAATACTAAAACACATTATAACATCTAAGCATGGCCATACACTTTTCATTTCACTATACAAGTGGCCAATGTTATTTTCTCTCTCTTTAAGAATGGGTAATAGTGAACCCATATTTTAGAGCTTCATTTTCAAATAAATTATGCGAGAGAGAGAAAACTCGAAAGATAGTTTTTTAAACACATTAACAAAGATCAAGGTTGGCCATACACAAAACAAATACCGAAATGAGGAAGTTGTGGAAAACAATTTACGTGCAATGTTTTTTAAGTCACTCCTATACCAACATATGTATAGGCATTCAACATTAAACAAGTTTCAAACAACTTGGAACTCCACCTTCTTCAGTATCGCACCGCTTAGCCTGCACAAAAATGTCGTCTCATCACTAATACCTGTCACTCTGCACAGCATTCAGTAAGTTTAATCCTACTATTGTTAAGATGAGGTGCATGGGAACCTTCAGCCAACATGGGTGTACTTGTAGAGCACAATTGCCGTATTCGCGCCTAAATTCTTTAATGGCTCACTGTTGCCATGTCACATACAATTATTTTATGTGTTTTATGTACTAGGGAATCATCCTAGATCACTATCTAACTTTAGATAGTCATTAGTACGTTATTCAAGCTAAAACTAGGTTTATGGGTACAATTAACGTATGTTTAACCTGGCCCCTAACGCACGTTATTCATCAGCAACTTTCAAGAAATTTCAGGCAAGAATAACGTATGTTTAAACTTGATTAATGTAGGTTTAAGGCCCATAACATGCGTTATTATCCATGGTAACGTACATTAATGGCCTACAGAACCATTCTGTCCACATGTTTAAGTCAATACATACATACACATTTTCATACAAGTTCAAGGCATGTCTAACCAACCTTATTAGCTTTTAACTCACCATTTCAACCATCTTTTAACCACACACAACATCCTTGATCAAGCAACTTAAACATAACACAATCATGTACATAATCAACATGCATTCAACATTTTCAATTACTCTCATATCAAATTCCACAAACAAACCACTAAGTATAGCCCCATTTCATACCATATAATTCTCAATTTCTTAACTCTCAACCAACACATATATTAAGTCATCTTATACTTAGATTCATCCAAGATTATGAACACACATTTCTTTCATTCCAAAACCACTTACATAACTCTGCTAATATGAAAAAATAATTCAACATACATGCGTACATGCTTCACTCCACTCATAACACATATCAAATTCCTCATTATTAACATCCAATCACCAACATAACACAAATCCACATAAACTATACAAAAATCACACACATTCCATATAAACATACAATATCATATATATTTGCCAAATACAAATCCAACTCATATCAAAACCATATCATGATGCAATGAATGAATGCACTTGTAATGCTAATGCATTTACACACAAATATATTGTGCTCCAGAGCCTTAAACTTAACAAGAGAGACTCCACTCGCTATCTACTACTATAGGCAAAAACTCGTTTCTCACAATGTAAGAGAGACTCCACTCTCTTCTCAACACAATTGGGCTAATCCCCTATTTTTTCTTCTCTTCGGGCATAGCCCGACATCGAGCTCTCGCTCAGTATAAACATAACATCAAGAGGCAAGATCTTATGTTCTCAAATCTTGAGCTAATCCCCATTTTTTCCATCATAAAGAGAGAGTTCACACTTTTTTCACATGTGAGCCATCTGCTCCTTTTCTTCTCAATACATGAACATACAATGTGCTTATGCTAATACAAGAATGATATGTATGAATTCAACTCCATGCATTCCAAATTTCATCTCAATTTCCACTATGGCACATGCACATGAATGTTCCACAATAATCATCCATATCACCATATAAGCCAAACATGCTCATAACGGCCCACTCGTGGCATAAAAAACATACAACATTTGCAAAACATATGAGTTCATCACATAACCAATAAGGAACATTCACCACGTGTAACATGGATGCTCAAAACATGATTCAATACAAGCTTAATGATTATATTCAACAACATAAACATGCACACATCTCAATAGCCATTCATCACGTAGCATAGGCCAACACACATTCATAAGTGCCAACTTATGGCAAGAAATAACCACAACATTTCATAATTCATACAAGTGCATCACAATGTCCATAACATTCCCTAAGGCCATATTCACATACAAGAAAATCATACATCATTGTAACCTTAAAAGTGCATATTTTCACAATTCATGCAACATTACACTTTCACGGCCATTAGCCCTTAATCAACTCAATCAATTCCACAATAACATTATCCATTCCATTCAAGCCATCACAAATCATCATTTAGCACACCACATAAGTTACTTACATGAAGTAACCTCACATTTCCCTTACAATTCACCAAATTTGCATTAAAAGCATGCAAAGTACTGCTCATATATATCTTCCCAAAGAATCCATGCCCATTCCAAAGAAACCATATAAATACATAAACAATTAAACTCTATCATTTATCTCATTTTTATTACCATTTCATCAAAAGAAAACATTTATCACATAAGCCTAACCATACAAAGGCAAACATACAATAGTAAGCATCAAAGAACACTTACCTCTAGTTCTAAGAATCGATCCGTCGCCCGATCCCTGATTCAGGTTCCGAATGTCAACACCTACACACGTTAAATAACATTTTACATCAATCATCACACATTATACCTAATTTTCCATATACTCTACTGATTCCCCAAAATTCCCACATTTCCCACAAGCCCTAAATTCCTCCATCTTAACAAATCCTCTGTTTGTTTTGTTAAATGTTTGTCGATTCATAAACTACTATGAAAACCCAAAAAAACCCTTGTAATTCCCTGAAAAATGTCTGTTTAATGTGGAATAATGTTGGATTATGTTAGGGTAAGGTATATAGATATGTATGGATATGTCGGGAAGCGAAAGAGGTCAAAAATGGTTATGTGCAGCAGACTGCACACCATTAACATACGTTAATGGGATCATTAATGTACGTTAATGTAATAGAGGTGGAATAATGTACATTATTCCATTTAATAGTGTACGTTATTCATTCCAGACAGCCCAAATCCTGCATTTTACTAACGTACATTAATTTAGACAATAAACATATGTTATCGGGGCTTTGGTCATGTCATTAAATGTTCAAAAACAACTTAAAAAGGGTCATAACTCCCTCCCAACAACCTAAACTCTCTCAAAACTTTTAAACCCTCATGCCAAAGTCTTCCAAACATCAAACCTACCAACAAACAACGGATTTCTAGTGGATTAACACTACATCCGTCCTCAAATCGAGTCATCCTCCCTCTAGGTTTTCATGTGACGGGAAAGAAGGTAAATCCTCATTCTAGATCTGAAATGTGGTGGAAAATACCTGCATTTTGTAGGGTTTTGATAGGTTTTTTGTGTAGTTTATGATTCCATAAGCGTTTAACCCTAAAACATAAGATTTGGTGAGATTTAAGATATTAGGGTTTTAGGAAAGTTTTGGGATTTTGGGGGAAAATCAGTAGGGGAGGTTTAAATAAGGTACATTGCATGTTAAATGATAAGAAATATGATTACATGTGTGTAGGTAACGGCATTCAGAACCCGACTCAGGAATCGGGAGACGGATTGAATCTTGGAGCCCGAGGTAAGTGATTTTGCCACTTACTTTAGTGTGTTTTGTTATGAATGCTTGAATATATATGTGTTGCTTGTTTATGAATGATGAACTATATATGATTGGTTTGTTTTAAGCATGAGTTTGGTTACTTGTATTAGGAAGACCGAAGTTGTATGAAAGTGGCATGGTTAAATGTTTTAGAACGGCATGTGATATTAAAAATGAAACTCTTGAAAGATTATGGTACTTGAATATAATTTTGTGAAATGGTTGAATGTTTTATGTGCATTGTGATTTATGAGATATGTAATGTAAGTGTTGAATGGTTTATATGTGAACAAAGGCTTGGATGTCACAATGCATGCATTATGCTCATTATGAATTTATGTGGCTAAAGGTTTTCAAAATTTGATTGCATTTCATTCTCATAAGACCAAATATGCATAATTATTCCACTTATTTCTAGTTGATTTTCATGTCATTTTAGTAGATAAACCATGTGATTTTATAAGCTTATGTTTGTTTTGGTTTTATCTAGGCGCGATTAAAGAACGTGAAGATTTTTCCATGATTTGATGGAAAAATAAG